>JAGSMW010000231.1:0-13948 GCA_029286795.1 Byasa hedistus | reverse complement strand
ATGTAAATATATCTAATAAATACTTTAATTATTGTGCTATACGCTGGAATTCAGCAGCATCCGTTGGCATGACTAAGACATTGGGTAACTAAATAGTAATAGATCTGTATAAAAGCTAAAAAATTACAGTTTTTTATTCTTAAAAACAACGCGATTTTTTTTGATCAATGTCCTTTTTTTCCTCAAGTATTAACAATTTCTGGAAAAAAAAATATCAACATATACCATTTTTAAGAAAATGAGATAAGAACCTGAAGTTTCTAGAAAATATTAGGACACAGATGAGTAAGTGAAATTCGTGCTAGGTTTGTGGTTTCCCACACAAATAAATTCCTCTAAATTTTTTATTGAGAATTTCATTCATCCTTCCAGGGTATTTCGGTTTAAATAGTTTTAACCGGGAAAAAGTGTTGAAAAAAGAGGAAATTAATAACAAAAATTTAAAAATATGGTATGAATACCATACTTATGGTTATATAGATCTTTTTTATTAATCTGGAGGTATAAATGTGTGCATTACCATCAGGTAGACGGCCAGAACATAGAAACGCTTCGATGATCCGTCCCTGTATGCCAGAAAAAACAGACTTATTTAAACCTTTTATTAATATTTTGCAATGGAGCCCGAGATGATGTGCTGGACGACAACAACGCAGGGCATGGGCCACGAAGACGTGGGACGCTGACCCAGCTGATCAAGAAGGTTTCGCCGGCCGAACGATTTCATGGTGGAGACACAACATGAAGGTGATATCCACCATGCCGACCGCATCACGGTGCTGCATGCGCGGCGGCGTGCTTGGCGCGGGGCCATTACGAGGAAGTTTGCGCAAACCGCAAGGATGAAGCCGGTATATGGGCACCACGCCCGGCCAGTTGCAGGGAGCGCATTGAGATGACTGCCACGGCATTGGAAATCAAGGGCATGCAGGCCCTGGTATGGCCGAATCCCATGTGATGCACGGCAGGACTAGGGGGTCCAGCCCGGCGAGGTGGTCACGCTGTGGGGGCAACGGCGCGGGCCGACTCCACGCTGCGCGCCATCATGGTCTGAAGGGCGCGCCGAAAGGGCTCCATCAGGATCAAAACGGCGTGGAGCCATGCACCTGCCACGCACCGCATTGCCCACCTGGGCGTGGGCTACTGCCCTGAAGAGCGCGCATATGCTCCAGCCCTTCGTAGCGAGGAGAACCTGATGCTGCCGCCGCCGCTCAAGACCGGACAGACGGGATGAGCGTGGATGAGATCTACTGTTACCCAACCTGGACGGCGACGCCCCGGCCAGGGCAACGCGCATGTGGGTGGCGAGCAGCAGATGCTGGCGGTTTGGCGCGATCTGCGCATGGGCGCGCGGCTGTGCTGCTCGCCGAAATTCGAAGGCCTGGCCCCCGTTAATCGTGAGGCGCTGGCCCGCATGATCACCATGCTGCCGCACCAAGGGCTACACCGTGTCATGGCGGAGCAGAACTTCCACTTCGCGGCGCCGCTGCCGAAACCCGCTTCTACGTGGTCGGCACGGCCATGTTGTCGGAGCGTTCGGCGGTGCGAGCTGCAGGAAAAGAGCCCCCCGTGCTCAACGAGCAGATGGCGTTTGACCCGGATCTCCATGTGGCCGGCGCCTGGGGCTCGCCGGTGCATGTCCTTTGCCTGGCCCTGTGTGACAAAAAACCAAGACATCAACGCGAAGGAGACACCAATGAAGGCAAAAACTGACCGCCACTGTCGTGCAGCTGGCTGGGCCGGCTTGCCAGCCGCTTGCCATGGACAGGAGAAGGTGAAGATCGGCTTCGTGAACGACCTGGTGCAGCCTGTAATGCGGACTGGAAGGCAGAAAAGCCGTCACCGCCATGCAGATGGCCATCGAGATTTCGGCGGGCAAGTTGCTGGGCCAGCCCATCGAAGCTGCCGAGCGCCGACCACCAGAAAACAAGGCACGACATCGCCGCCTCCAAGGTGCGCGAGTGGGTGGACACGCAAGGTATATCGTGGTGTTCCGCGGCACAACTCGGCACGGCCCTGGCGGGTGTCGAGGTGGCAAATGAGGATAAAAGCGCGTTGCATTCAACAGACGGTGCGGGTTCTGGACACGACCAAACGAGCAGTGCAACGCCTACACGTTCACTACGCCTATGACACCGTGGCCTGGCCAAGGGGCAGGTACGGCAGTGGTGCGAGCGCGGCGGACAGGACTGGTTTCTTCTGACGGCCGATCTACGCCTTCGGCCACGCGCTGGCCGAACGGACACCACGGCCGTGATCAAGGCCAAGGGCGGCAAGGTGGTTGGGCGGAGTCAAGCCACCCGATCAATGCCTCGGAACTTCTTCGTCCTTCCTGACACTACAGGGCGCAGGGCCTCCAGGCCAGAGCCTGGGCTTGGCCATGCGCGGTGGAAGATCACCTCAACGACATCAAGGAGGCCAAGGACTAGGTCTAGGATCAACCAGAGAAATGAAGACCGTTGGGGCCGCTGTGTTCCTGACCGACATCACAGCCTGGGCCTGAGAAACACCGACGGCATGCAGTTCACCACCCGCTTGGTACTGGGACCAGAACGATTGCCACGCGCAAGTTCGGCGAGCGCTTCTTTAGCCATAAGGACCAAAGCGCCATGCCCATCCATCAGGCTGCCGGATTATCGGCCGTGACCAGCTACCTCAAGGCCGTGCAGGCAGTGAAGTCTCCACGGATGCCGACAAGGTCATGGCCTACCTATAGAGCACGCACATCGACGACTTCCTACGGCAAGGGTAGATCCGTCCCGATGGCGAGTCAAAAAAAAAAACCCCCCCTTGCGCCCACGACATGTACCTGGTCGATGGGTCAAGCAAGCCCGCCGAGTACAAGAAGCCCTGGGACTACCTGAGGTCGGTGGCCACGCTTGCCCGCCGACCAGGTCTTTTGGACCCACCAGGGCCGAAGACAAAGGGGCGCTGTGGAAGTAGTAACGCTGCGCCGCCACTGACCCCACGCCACCGGCCAACCACGACAGCTGTTCCCATCCCATGAAATCTTTGGGTTTCCCTGCCAGGCCTGATGAGCAAGCTCATGCTGGGGAGGGTCAACGGTCGTTCTACGCCATCCTCAGCCTGGGGCTTGCGGTGATCTTCGCCTTGCTCAACCGTTATACAACTTTCGCCCACGCGCCGTTGTTCATGCTGGGGCGCCATGGTCCACATGGATGGCAATGAGCTACTTAACATCAAACTACTGGGTGATGCTGGTGATGTCGCCGTTGTGGTGGGGCCTGCTGGGGTGCTGAATCGAGGCGCTTTTTATTGCGCTCTGGATATACAAGCTCGACCCTCTCTACGGCTGTTGCTGGACCTGGGCCTGTCGCTGCTGATCGAGGGCCTGTTCCGCTCGGTCTACGGCGTCTCGGGCCTGGGCTACGACACGCCCGAGCGTGCTGGAAGGCGCGAACCAACCTGGGATTCATGATTCCTATGCCCCAACTCACCAGCGCCTGGTGGTGCTTGCCTCCATCGTGGTCTGGTGGCCACCCTGCGTTCATGATCGGAAGACGCGCAATCGGCGCCTACTGCGGGCCGCCACCGAGAACCACGCGGGATGGTCGAGGCCTTCGGACAGTCAACGTGCCGTGGATGATACACGCTGACCTATGCCTTCGGCGCGGCGCTGGCGGCGTTTGCCGGCGTGCTGGCGGCGCCCGGGCCGTCTACCAGGTCACGCCACCGCCTGATGGGGCAGAACCTCATCATCGTGGTCTTGCCGTGGCGTGTGGTTGATCGGTGGCATGCGGCTTCCATCAGGGCTCCAATCTCACCGGCCTGGGCCTCTGGGCGTGATCGAGGGCTGACAAGGTCTCTGCCCGAAGCGTCGTCCACCGTGGTGGTCTTCATCATGGTCATCGTTTGATCCGCCCCGCGCGTTCGCAAAGAGAAATAACAAGAACGAGGACAAGGGCCGACACATGAAATCCAAGACTCTCTGTGTTCAAAGCATCGCCCCCTGGGGCTATGGGCTGCTGACTGATTGGGCCTGATGGGCGCCATGCGGGTGGCTACACCCGCGTTGTTAGTGATGAAGCTCATGTGTTCGCACTGTTCGCTCCGCCTTCAACCTTGCTGCTGGGACTACACGGGCCTGCTGTCCTTCGCCACCGCGGCCTTCCTGGGCCGGGCGCGGCCTAGTGAAGGGCTAAGACATCAAGGGCTGGGCGACTTTCACGCCGAGCTGGCAATGCTGGCCGGCACGGCCGGGGGCGCGATGATGGGGCTGATCTTCGGCTGGCTGGGCCATCGCCCGCAGGGCATTATTTCTCGTGATCAGCTTGGCACTGGCCAGATGCTGTTCTTCGTGTGCCTGCAGGCGCCCTTCACGGTGCGGCCGAGGACGGACTGCAGCGTACGCGCGGCAAGCTGTTCGGCCTCATCGACCTGACCAGCGACCTGACCATGTTACTACGTAACGCTGGTATCGTGGTTCACTGGCCTACTGCATGATCGTGCCGCACCATCCACTCGCCCTTCGGCCAGGTGTCAAGGCCATCAAGGAGAACGAGCCGCGCGCGCCGACCCTACCTAGCTGGGGCTATGACGTGGCGCGCTTCAAGCTGCTGGCATTCGGATTCTCGGCCGCGCTCACGGCCTGGCCGGTTCGCTCAAGACCGTGGTGTGGCTTTGCCACGCTGCTCGGATGTGCACTGGACACCACGGCACATGTGATCCTGATGACGCTGATGGGCGGCCTGGGCACGCTGTCCGGCCCCCATCCCCTGGGGTTCGGCAGTGGTTGGTCATGCTGGAGAACAGCTCGCGGAGTCGGCAGCTCCTGCAGCGCCTCACGGGCGTGGAGTGGTCTCCACGATGGCGAAGGAGTGACCATCGTCACCGCCTGATCTTCGTGGGTCTGCAGTGCTGCTGTTCCGCAAGGGCATCATGGGCGAGCTGATCGCCTGGCTGAGAAAAAAGGCGTACTCCTTGAGAGCCGGGTTGGGACGGTTCAAAGGGGTGGGCTACGTGGCCCATTGCTCTTGACGCTATAAGCTACAACTGCCAGCGGCCGGGCGTAGCCCGTCATCTCCAGGTATCCCTGGACAGGGATCGCGACTCTGGCCCGGGCCGAGTGGGCTTTTGGAGGCGGCACAGGCCCTCCCAGTAGATGGCGCCGGCCGGGGAGGCGCTGCTTGTCCAGGCTCCTGGTAATCGAAAAGGCGTCACGGTGTGAAGCGGCCTGGGGCGTTCCACCTGACATTGCAACGGGGTGGGGGTTAGCGCGCGCCGCGGCGGGGTGCTCCAGTGGCCGTGCTGTGAAACTGCACTGGCATGTGGGCGAAGACCTGTACCTGCCATCGGCGCCGCGACCGCGAGCCACTGCCACAGCGCGCTGCCATCGCTGCGGCGCACTCGGAAGGCAGTGAGTGAGCGGCACCGCCGTCGAACCGGTCCAGACTATCCAGTCCCATACCACGGCCTCGGGGTGCATCAGGGCCTGGCTCCATTCATGGCCAGCCCAAGGCGCGGTTGTCACGGGTTCGCGCGCGGCCTTCGATCTCCATGCGCGGGGCTGACAGCTCCAGGTGCCCCCCCGGGGCACACCTGCAGTTCGGGCGGCTGTAGTAGTAGCTGGGCCTGCTCGGGCTCCGGCCCCTTGCGCGAGAGGCCGGCGCGACCCGCAAGGCGGGTGCTTCGCGGGTTTATCGAAAGCGCAGGTCCAGTGCGAATGCGGTGGGCTGGTTATGCGGGTGGTGTGTTGTAGGTTAGGCCTAGACGTTACCGGTGTCTTCATCGGTGCGCGGCAGCGACCCAGTCTGCAGCCGAATCGGCGGCTCGCTGGCCTGGCAATGCCAAAGCCTGCGCGCGCGATGCGCTGGTCGTGGTGCAGGCGGGCGCCCTGCACATCGCACAGCGCCGCATGGGCAAACAGCAGCTGGCGCGCCGCAAAGGCGGAGCGCAGCTCCAGCGTGAGCCTGCACGCGGCGACCGAAGAAGGTGTGATTGGAAAACACCAAGCCGGCCCGCCGCGCGTGCATGGGCAGGGATGTTACCACCCTCGGGCGCAGCCGCGGGTGCGGCAATGGTCGCGCGGGAAAAAGACCAGCGTGCGTGGCGGCAGTGCCTGGGCGGGCAGTCCTGCGCCACCAGGTGACCAGGCCGGCCAGGACGTTCCCAGCAGATGGCGGCGGGGCAGGGGCATCATGGATTCAGCTTTGCAACTGCGCGATGCGCGCCTGGGCCGGCCCGCAGTCGCCAAGCGCGGCATCACCCAGTCCGCATCATGGTAGGTGGGCAGGTAGCGCTCGCCCGCATCGCACAGCACGAGAGGATGGAGCCCTGCTCGCCGCGCTGGCGCATCTCGCTGGCCAGCATGAGCATGGCCACGTAGTTGGTGCCCGTGGACGGCCCCACGCGCCGGCCCAGCAGTGCTGGACAGGGATGCGCATGGCGGCAAGGGAATCGCGTACGCCACCTCCTCCATGCGGTCCACCAGGGTGCGCACAAAGCTGGGTCTCCACGAGCGGGCGCGGCCGGCCATGCCCTCGATGCGCGAGCCCGGCGCGGTGAGGGTGGAATCGCCCGTGCGGTGGTGGTAGGCGGCGAACACCGAGCCTCGGATCGCCAAGCAGATGCCGTGGGCATGGCGCTGAAACGCACGTAGCGGCCAATGGGGCGCTGGTTGCATTTGCCGCCCGTTGCCCGCGCCCACCACGATCCAGCGCGGCACGGCATGGCGCTCGCGCCGCCCCATGGAGTGAAAACAGTCTCCGCAATATTGTTGTATGACAACGACAGGCGGTGGCGCGCTCGGCATAGGTGAAACTGGTCCATTGTAGTGGCCGCCGGTCTGCGAGGCCACGGCGCGTGCCTCGTCGAGACGGCCTGCGCTGTCCACCAGATGGCAGCGACCGCCGTAGAACTCGATCAGCGCAATCTTCTCGGCCGATGGTTGCGGAGCTCGGCCCATCACGGCCACGAAGGGCAGGCCCAGCAGGCGCGCGAAATACGCCTCGCTCACGGCCGTGGGAGCCGCTCGATGCCTCGACGATGGTCGCAGCCCGCATGCACCCAAGCCATTGCACAGCGCATAGAGAACAGCGAGGCGCGCCAGCCGGTGCTTGAGCTGCCCGTGGGGTGGGTGGATTCGTCCTGAGGTAGAGATCGATCCCCAGGCCGGCAAAGCCGGGCAGGGGCCAGCGGGGATCAGGTGCGTGTCGGCACTTGCGCTGGGTAATCGGGCCTCGATGCGGTTGATGGCCTCGTGCAGCCAGAGGAAGAGGTGGTGTGCGGCATGGCGGCCATTGTCGCAGGCTGCCCCGCCCACGCGCTACAGGCGTAGAAAGGGCGGTTGGCCTCGATTTGCGTGTCTGCTCGCTGGCGGGGTGGGGTGGGGGGTTCTAGCGGCGTTCGGCCAGCAAACTGCTGCAGCGAGGCGCGGGCCCAGGTCGCGCCAGAGGGGTTTTGTTAGAAGGGCGCTGACGGCCAGCTCGTCCAGTGCGCGCCAGGCATAGAAATGGGCGTCGATGAACAGGATGTCCCCGGCCGGGCGCGGCAGCGCGGCGGCCTGGCGCGCATAGAGGCAGGCCAGGGCGAACTCGGACCGCTCGCGGTGGTAGCGCGCCAGCTCGCACAGGGGCTCGGCCCGCTGCGGTCGCGCGGAATAGGCGTGAGAAGGCCTCGCGCACGGCGGGCGGTCGGCGGCCGAGCGCCTCCAGCAGCCACGCCGATCTGGAACAGCGCAAACCACTGATCCTAGGCACAAGACGCCCATGCGGCGCGCTGCGGTACCAATGCAGGCTGGACTTCGATATGGCCCGCGTCGCGGTGGCTTTGCGACAGATTAGAAACAAGTTGCTGCGTGTTGCCAGGCTGCTACGCACGGCCTTCTCGAGCACGGCGATGTCGCGCAGGTAGGTCTGCGGGTACCGGGCCGCGCACCATCGTGCGAGACATCGATGAACGGCCCGGCCAGCATCTGCCAGGGCTGGTGCGCCGGGGGCGAAGTCAGGTACTCGTGCAGCACGCCCTCCCAGCGCCAGTCCACGCGCGTGGCGATCAGAGAATTGAGGCTGTATTCGGTTGGCCCGCCATGTGCAGGACAGCATGCAGCCGTCCGCCTCCAGCGCCGGCCATGCAAAGCCTTCGGGCACGCGCAGCTGCTCGTCGGAAGCGATTGAACCAGGTAGTCGCCGTGCGGCCGCGCCAGCTCCAGTGCCTCGTTGCGGTTGTGGGCGCGAAGGACACCCAGGGCCGCTCATGCAGGATGAGGACGACGCCATGCAATCACGCACCAGGGCCTGCGTGCCATCGCTGGAGCCGTTGTCCACGATCAACCCAGTCCACCCACGGCTTGAAGAGGCCAGGCAACGCGCGATCACCGGGGCCTCGTTCTTGACGATCATGTTTAGGCAGATGCGGGCAGCAGAGCCTGGGCGTTTGCGCGGCGTGGAACAGGCATGGTGTGGCTTTGCGCAGCCTATTGGCACGTCACGGCAGTGCCCAAGTCGCGGACTGCGCTGACTGCTGTGCCTGAACATGCCTGCACTGGGGCCACAGGGTCCGGATGCGACGGAGTGGATGGCAGCAGGTGCGACGATCCAAGGGTTACTGTGATGCTGGATGGATACCGATTCAGGGCCGCCGAAAAATGCCGCGGCGCAGAGTGAGCTTGCCGGCAGGACCGCGTTGCCCTGAGAAGCGTTCTATCTCGACGAGAGGGAACACTGCCTGGTTGGATGGAAGTACTTACTGTGCAGTTCGCCCCGATAAGAAGTCCTCGGTGGATGTCAGTCAATGCCCGGCTGGTCTGCTTGCGACCGCACCACGCCGTTGGCATTGGCACCGCTCAAGCTATAGGTCTTGTGTTGACCTGGAATAGACCAGCGTCTTGGCAAAGCGAGGGATGCCCTCCACCGACCCTTCCTGACGCCCATTTTGGGGAAAAGGGCGTGCCCGTTGCAGTCGGGGGCGTGAGGAAAGAACAGGTGTTGCGTTCTGGATACGGCCGGCGAAAGCGCATTCTTAAGAAATGACGAGGTCGAGGTAAGCACGCCGACGGTGCTTAGTTGCCGTGTTCATGCGATTCAACGTGCCCAATATGGCGCCGCTGTTGTCCCTGAGGGTGACGCCCCCCCGCATGCGGGGGCCGGTGGGTCAGTGGGCCTGCATCGCCCCGTGGAGCCGTGACACCCTGTATGCCCTGGATGCCTTTGGGGACCATGGGCCCGATCTCCCCGGTCCCCGTGGCGCCGGTCGGTCCCATCGTGCCCTGAATGCCCTGCGGACCCGTGGGGCCGGCCGCTCCGTGATGCCGCGCCGTGGGTCCTGTTGCTCGGTGGACACCGTTGGCACATTGGGTCCGGTCGGGCCGGCCTGCGCCCGTGGCGCCTGCAGGACCGATGGCACCTGTCGAACCTGTGCCCCCGTGGCGCCTGTCGCTCCCGTGGCACCTCCACCCACGCCCGCCGCGCAATGGTGAGCTTGGCCAGAGACGCCATCAAAACACAGCAGCTGGTTGCCGGTGGCCGTATCGGCCGGCCAGGGCCGGAACCAGTACTCGCAGGTACGCTGCACCGCAGCCGCTCGGCGCCCACTGAGTTCTTGATCACGAAATCGCCATTGGCTGGCAGGGTGATGGAGACATCGGCCGCGAGTGCTGCGGAGGTGGCAGGCCTGCGCCCGCAAAATCCCGCCAGAAGAAGGGCCGGGACAGGGAGACGGTTCTGGGGCATGTCCGCTCCTCAGATGAGTGTGTTGCGGCGATGGCGATTCAGGGCCATGCCGCCCAGCAGCAGGCTCATCAGCATCAGCAAGTAGTTGCTGAGCGGGGGATGCATGGCCGGAGCCGTCACACAGGCGCTCCGATCTGCACGTTGCCAGGGCAACCACGCTGACGCTGCTGTTGACCAGGGTCGCCGACGGCCCCTGGTCCCCACGGCGGTGCCAGGGCCGGAAGAGGTCAGTACCACCGGCCTGCCAGGAGAGCCCAGGGTAAGGTGCCCCGGCACCGTGAGGTTGGTGCCTGCCGGCAGAAACGCAGGAACGAGGTGGGAGGCGTTGCGATGGTGCTATCAGCGTGTGAGCCGTGAGGTCTCACGATGATGTTGCCGATAAGTGCAGGGTGAGCGGCCTGCGAACGAGTCGGGACAGCACACGATGCTGGTGCCCAGGTTCAACGGCACGTGCTGGTGAGATCGCCGCTGACGTGAGCTGGCCCCCCGCCGCCGGTGACCGTCGCGCCGGTGTCGAAGCTGAAGACCCCGGGTCGAACGTCCCGTGCCAGTGTCAACAGCCCTGCCATGAGGACGCCGTGCATGGCAGTGGAACGAGGCCGCACGGCCAGAATCGATGCTGCTCCGCCGAACCGACCATCTGTCCCCACGCCGAGACGCACAGCGCCGTGCCCAGGGCCAGCGACGCAGCCCAACGTTTTCCGAAACCTGCCAGAGTCCGATCTCCGCGTACAGGCCGGCAATGCGCCTGTCTGAGGGGGGGGTTTTGTAGAGGAAGCACCCCGTGGATAGGGAGCAGCACTGCCGAAGTTGGGCAAATGATCAGATAGAAAATGATTCTCTTGTAAGAAAAATTAACAATTGATTATGCAGTGTTTTCATTTTTAGCAAGCTATCGGTTTTGAGCGGGAGGGATGGGGTTACCATCCTCCTTGACCGCCAGCACTGCCTCGCGCTCTGCAGCCGCACACGCCCGGCCAGCCAGGCAGTCAGCGTGCTGCGGCGATCACGCTGGCAGCCAGCGCCAAAGGCGGCGACCACGGCAGGGACAGCTCCATGGTCCAGTGAAAGCTTTGCGGATTCACCACGTGCACCAGGATCACGGCCACGCCCAGGCCCAGCAGCGCTGCCGCGATGGCGCCCGCGTGTCCAGGCCATGACCTCGCCAGCTACCACGGCCAGGATGTCGCGCCGCGGTCAGACCCAGGTGGGCGAGCAGGCCGAATTCCTGCGCGTGCCAGCACTTGGGCGCTGAAGCTGGCCGCGATGCCGAAAGGACGATGCCGATGGCCACGGATGCAGCCCAGTAGGTCACGGCAAAGCTGCGGTCGAAGATGCGCATGGAGCGCTCGCGCAGCGCGCCGCTGCTGGCGAACTCCAGTGCATGCGTCGGCGCCCGGCCCGGTCAGCAGGGACTGGATGCGCGCCTGAAGCTGCTGCGCCGTGGCTGTGTCGTCGCCGTCCGGCCAGATGGCGATTTCGGTGGGGCCTGCCGGGGTTGGCGCGCGTCGGCAAGCCGTGGGAGTCGTCCCAGGCCCATGGCGATGGCGGCCGAAACTGGCGCACATAGTCGCGCCAGATGCCGGCCACAACACGCGGGAATCTTCGGACGGCAGGGCCGGGGCCAGCAAGCGGCCTCCTGGGCGGGCCGCACCGCCGTACAGCTGGGCCACGGCTTCACTGACATAGACGGGCGTGCTGCCAGCGGGCGCTTGCACGGGGCCTTGTATCCACGGCAATGCTGGCCCTGGGGGCCATGCAGCGGACGCGCAGAACGGACGGCGGGGCGATCCGGGCTGAGCCACAGGCTGGTGCTGCGCATGGCGGGGCGCGCTGCACGCCAGGCAGGGCGGCATGCGGCGGCCAGATCTGCAGGCAGGGGCGCGGCATCGGCACGGACTGCGCTGCCGGGCATCGTGCCGCGGTACGGCGCGGGCGGGCCAGCCCCCGGCGGTCTCCAGCCAGGCGATCATGATGTCCCTGAAGCTGGCCACCATCACGGGTCAGGCCACGGCAAGGCTCAGGCTGGCCACCACGCCGCCCACGGCCACGGTGGTGCTGCGGCGCATGCGCCGCGCAACGCTCCACGGGCAGCAGGGCCAGCGGGGCTGGCGCAGCAGCGGATTTGCGGCACCAGAGCAACAGCCGGCCCAGCAACCAGGGCAGGGCGGCCGGCCGCCCAGCAGGCAGAAGGGCCACGCTGCATAGGCCGGCCCAGGGGAATTGCCCGGCCACGGGAGGCACAAAGGACAGGGCACGCTGGCTGCCCTCAGCAGCCGGGCGGCAGTGCCGCGCGCCGCGCGTTCGGAGCCCGCACCCTGGCCCTTGAGCGTGGCGGGGGCTGGCGCAGACTCCATCGCCTGGCGCGCCGAGCCACCAGCCGCCAAGCCACGGTGGCGCCACGCCGAGCAGTGCCAAAGGTCAGCGCGGCGCCGGCGCTCCACTGCAGCGCGGGCTGCACGACGGCAAAGTAGCGACGCCCGGTCACCGCCCAGCGTGCAGGGCCCGCCCAGGCCAGGCCCGCCCGGCCAGTGCAATGCCGGCCGCGCTGCCCACAAGACCCAGCAGCAGCGATTCAGCAGCACCAGGGCCTAGGCGCTGGCGAGCGTCAGTCCCAGCACGGCCAGCAGGGAACTGCGGCGCGCGCTGGGCCACGCTGAGCGCCAGCACGAGAACACCCAGGAACGGAACCCGGAACAGCGCCACCAGGGCCAGCACCGTGAGGTTGACGCGGTAGGCCGCACATCTCGGCAATTCGCCTGATGGTCGTCGCCGGGGCGGCTGGCCAGGGCCTGGGCGGGCCAGCGGGCGGCATGGCGCACGCAGCTCGGCCAGCAGGGACTCGCGCGTGGCGCCTTCGGCCAGCAAGCAGCACATACGATGCGGTCCACCTGGCCCCAGCGCTGCAGGCTGTCATGCAGCGCGCCGATGTCCATCACGGCAGGCGGCGCGGCCGGATGCGGCCAACGTGCCCGCATGCGCAGGGTCTGCGCGCCGCGACGCCGAGTGCCATGGCAGAGGCGGTGCCGCGCCGCCCGGCGTCAGGCCCAGGGCTTCCAGTGCCGTTGCATTGAGGGAGACCGCCTCGGGCGCGAACAGGTCCAGACGCACGCCGCCATCGAACAGCCGGGCATGAGCGCAGGCGCCACGGGCGCCAGCCGCAGCGAATCGCCGACCAGCCACCGCGCACTGCCCGGAGTGGCGGGTGCCGGCCAGGGGCCGTGGATTCGATCCAGGGGGCGGCCAAGGCTGACCTGGGGCTGCTGCGGCACACGGCCTACAGCGATTCGGGCAGGCCGCCCGGCATGGCCACGCAGCTCCAGGTCCGGCGTGGCCGCTGACCGTGCGCACGGGCGACAGCGAGAACTCATCCGAGGCGCGGACTGGTGATCACATGCACGGCAAAGCCCAAGCGCCACGCCCAGCATGATGGCCACCAAGGGCGGTGGCCTGCGCCAGGGATGCTGGCCGCAGCTCCTGCCAGGAAAAGGTGCGAAGCAGGGCGAGCAGCATGGGCGAGCGATCTTGGGCGCTAGGCGGGCTGCATGCCTGTTGCGGTCAGGAGCAGCACGCGGTCGGCACGGCGCGCGGCCTCGATGAGTGCTGTGACCAGCACCAGGGCGGCCTTTGGTGTTCACGGGTCTGCTGCAGCAGCAGTTCCATGACCTGTGCGGCCGTGCCGGGGGGTCCAGGTTGCAGGTGGGCTCGTCGGCCAGCAGCAGGGCAGGGCCGTGGACCAGGGCGCGTGCAATGGCCACAGCGCTGCAGCTGGCCCGACCGCTGAAGCTGCCAGGGCAGGCGCTGATTCCAGCCCCTGCTGCGCCAGACGGGCCATGCAGAAGTTGCTGACACGCGCGGCGGACCCGACCGCATCCAAGCCGCTGACAGCAGACATCAGCGGCAGGGCAAGTTGTGCCAGACATCCAGGTGCGGCCGCACATGGAAGGCCTGGAACACGAAGCCCACATGGCTGGCGACGCCACAGCGCGCGGCCGGTTTTCATTCCAGGCCGAAAGGTACTGGCCTTCGTTCAGCACAGCGTCCCTGCTGCCATTCATCGAGCCCGGAAGGCAGTTGAGAAAAAGGTGGCTTGCCCAACGCCCGGTCACCCACGATGGCCACGAACTCGCCGCGCGCCACGCTGCAGTCCACGTTCTCGCAGACGGCGGTTTTCCGTGCCGCCGTCGTGCTGGTAGGCCGCGCCAGGCCCTGGACCTGAAGCAGCGCGGATGAGTCAGCGGAGTGTGGTCCCGGGGCGC
>JAGSMW010000230.1:0-28117 GCA_029286795.1 Byasa hedistus | reverse complement strand
GCTCCTGCCAGGAAAAGGTGCGAAGCAGGGCGAGCAGCATGGGCGAGCGATCTTGGGCGCTAGGGCGGGCTGCATGCCTGTTGCGGTCAGGAGCAGCACGCGGTCGGCACGGCGCGCGGCCTCGATGAGTGCTGTGACCAGCACCAGGGCGGCCTTTGGTGTTCACGGGTCTGCTGCAGCAGCAGTTCCATGACCTGTGCGGCCGTGCCGGGGGGTCCAGGTTGCAGGTGGGCTCGTCGGCCAGCAGCAGGGCAGGGCCGTGGACCAGGGCGCGTGCAATGGCCACAGCGCTGCAGCTGGCCCGACCGCTGAAGCTGCCAGGGCAGGCGCTGATTCCAGCCCCTGCTGCGCCAGACGGGCCATGCAGAAGTTGCTGACACGCGCGGCGGACCCGACCGCATCCAAGCCGCTGACAGCAGACATCAGCGGCAGGGCAAGTTGTGCCAGACATCCAGGTGCGGCCGCACATGGAAGGCCTGGAAACACGAAGCCCACATGGCTGGCGACGCCACAGCGCGCGGCCGGTTTTCATTCCAGGCCGAAAGGTACTGGCCTTCGTTCAGCACAGCGTCCCTGCTGCCATTCATCGAGCCCGGAAGGCAGTTGAGAAAAAGGTGGCTTGCCCAACGCCCGGTCACCCACGATGGCCACGAACTCGCCGCGCGCCACGCTGCAGTCCACGTTCTCGCAGACGGCGGTTTTCCGTGCCGCCGTCGTGCTGGTAGGCCGCGCCAGGCCCTGGACCTGAAGCAGCGCGGATGAGTCAGCGGAGTGTGGTCCCGGGGCGCGGCAGTCATGAAAATGTGCACTTGGTTTTTGTGTTAGTTACATTGATATTTGGTCAGAATAGTATTTTCCTTAATATATGTCTACTGCATGTATTAAATGATTAGACCATTAGAGAATAGTTTCAACTGGTCTTTAATGGTGATATGTATCTTAAATAGATCGTATTAAAGATAAAACCACAATATTTTTGCCATCAAGTTAAAATTTATACGTGGAAACAATTTACTGAGGAAAGAAGAATAGTATGATGATAAAACTTAAAAACGTATAGCTGGAGGCATTTATACAATAGTCTTATTGCATCTAACACATATAAACGGGCTAATTATAGAAACCAGATAGGTAAGTGACATCTCTACGCGATAATTTGATTTCTATTAAAGTGATGACGGAAGTTACGTAGGGACCTACGCAAATACCTCGATGAAAGGGTTGAATGTGCTGTTACTACTATCGTTGACAGATTAGTAAGGGGTCGCGGGTCTAATATCACGGTAACGGAAACCCGAAAGGTTTCTTATACGTCAATTTCTTTTGTGACCGGTAATTAAATGATACGGTACTATTTAAGCACTCAAAAGACTTAAATAATATAAAAAAAATCCTGATATGTAATTATCATATAAAATATAATTAGTAACGCTTTCAAAAGACGCAATATCTGTAAAAACGTTAATCTGAAAATATCGATCTGATGTAGAGGAACCGCTTTTCTTTGATTAATTACGATGTGAACAATACACAAGTCCGGATCAAAATCGTTCAGACTTTTTGAAGATAACATACTCTAGAATAGATAGATGCTACTCTTAAAATCAGACAGGTCTCTTTCTCTGAATGAGTTTCAACCCTTGATGAAAGTTCTTTCAATCTCGATCTCACTCTTATTGTGTTTTTAAATTATCATAGAAATGTGCTCTGTAACAAAAAAGGGAATCACTAAGGTCGGCCATACCGAAAAGTCACTATGAAAAGAATTCTTCATAGATCTGCGTTCGTTCAGTTTTTGCCAGAATCATCGTTCAATTGTATTGTGTTCTCACCGTCTACAGGATAATGGTTCAGTGAAACTACACCCATTCATTGTTCATGTCTCGGTGCCAAAGAAAAAGCATTTGTAGTCTTAGAGTTGTATTTAGCATTTTAAACGCTTTGGTTTGTTACAAAAGAACAGTATTCCATTTTTACAAGAGACCAAACCAAATAGAATATTTAAATGAGTTTTAAACATATTGAATCGACCATGATAATTTTGTAAGTTTTGCGTTATCGCTAAATGTTTATAAACCAACAGTGTAAGTTTTTTCAACTGGTAAAAGAATGACAAACTCGTTTAAAAATCAAAGATTTTCCCATTCTTGTAAAGGATAGTTTTAATATTCACGTAGTTTCACTTCAAAGATGAATGGTATTTTCGTGAGTTGTAAACGTCGTTCTAGATATGAAAGAACACAATCAAAACAGAGTTTTAAATCAACTGTTCGATTTCACTGGTGACCATAAAGTGATCTAGTACAATGCACTGCGGTCGCCCGAGTCTTTTGTTCAGGCGCCGATTCCCAATAAAGCGCGGACAGGGGCAAGGCAGCTTAGATCGTTACTCTCTTATAAAGCAATTAATATAACTTTACTCAGGACAGACCACAATTAATCACCGGAAACTCAAACAATTCATTTCACATTAGCGGCGCCTGACACAAAACAACATTCAGTAAACATTGTATTCTTGATAATGACTTTGGAAAATCATATTGTGTATTCAATTTCACAAAATATACAAGCCACTTTGTTCACTAAAATACAAGTAGTATTTTACGGTAAGACTCGGTTGGATACAGGACGATTCATATTTTATATTGAAACTATTTTCAGTCTGTCTTCTATGTTAACAAAATTTTACTTTTCAAAATATTGATTTGGAACTGCTTCGAACCAAGTGATATAATTTTGCCACTTCTCTCTTCTTACCCAAATACAATAACACGAAAATGTAGCTTATATGATTTATTCAGGGCACTTAAATGAAGCTGCTTTATCATAATTTTAGGGCACTGCTTCGTAATATCTAGAGGACGCGAGATTACATTTATACACTTCAATGGATCCAGGTTTACTTTAACATTACCAGAAGCGAAATAAATTGTACAGAAAAATGCAGCAAATAGCATATCTACTATCGTATACGTATTTGTATTTTAACACGTTTTTTTAAAAACCGAAAAAATTCTCTACTCCAAAATGTCCATTTGATACATTTTCATAAACAGCTTGTAGTTTTCGCTAAAACTGAAACTTAGTTAAAAGTTCCACATGGAACAATGGGGCGTTAAAGGGAGGAAGTTACACGGCCATAACGTTAACAATCAAGCAGAAAAAATAAGTGACACGGTAGAAACTGGTACGTGTACCGGTAACAAATCTGAAAGCGAATTGCTCGTGACCAAAAAACCAGCGAGACCTCCGCCACAAAAGATATTGTTCTGTGTAATAAAGTTATAGAAAGAATAATCCGCCTTCCCAGACTGAAGTTTCTAGATACGCGAACGAACAAAAACTGTCTTCTAACGACACAATGAATCGGGAAAAGGTTTAAAATAGTATTTTGAGTATATTTGGATGTAGTAGAACATTACTAAGTAAAAACCTGAATTAACGCAAATTATTACGGAGACGCGTTATTTTTTTATTTAACATTCGTTTTTTTTTATTTTATACTACTATGCGAAGAGAAGAGCAAGACGTTCACCTGATGGTAAGTGATCAGCGTGCCCATAACAAAGTGGTACTAGTTTAAGATGGTACACACTGCACACATTGCGCTCGTAGCCTTGAGACATAGGTGTTAAGTATCGTTACCCCAGTAATTACACTAGCTACAGCGCCTTCGACCGGAACATAGTAATGTTTGCACACTACTATTTGGCGGTTGAATAGGAGCTGCGGCTCGGTACCATCCAGGACGGTCGCCGGCAACAAAGACCTAACCACCAGTGAAAAGTTACTTAGAGGATGTCATATTTTTTTTAAATTTTCGATTCTAAAATTTCAAGGCCTATAAGAAAGAGTCCTATTACTAAGGACAGTATTACTTTTCTGGCAGGGATAACCAATAAAGTAATAGGTTCATAGATTAAGATCTTTTTTTTTTCCTTTTTTTTTTTTTTTTTTTTCTTTTTTTTTTTTTTTTCTTTTTTTTTTTTTTTTTTTTTGTTTTTTTTTTCCATTTTTTTTTTTTTTCATGCAGGTTAAGTCTATAAAAACGGAACATCATAGGAAGAAAACGAACTAAATTTCAGATCCAAAGACGGATCGCGTTCGATAAACTAATTAAGTTAATTTATTGACACGGAAACTTTGGCGCAAAACTAAATCGACTTAGCGCCGCGTTAAGAAAATTCAGTTAATTGTGATGAAGGACTAGTTCCATCATTCCGGTCTCTCATTTCGATCGGGTGATGACTGACGTTTGGGTTATTAAACTTCACTGAATTTACAAATATGATGTTATTCTGGTTGAGTTTTGAATAAAAGTATTAAAAAAAAAACACGTTAGTACGTACAAAATACGGAAAAGAAGTGGGCAGTTTCTTATACGAATAATTCCGAATCTACTTAACATTTTCAGTTATCTCTTCTCTGTGTAGGACTGCAAACAAATTTAAAACTGACCCTTGATCATCCAAAGTCGAGGCAATAATTAGAATGCTTTATTAATATTATATCTAGTTAAAAGTTTGTGGGTAGTAGGTAGGTACTTTTAATATTTGGTTAATGAGGATTCAAAAAGATTTTATTAACCTAAATTGGCCATCAGCAAAGAGGTTCGAGTAGCTCTTAGCACACGGAACAAACCAATTATGAATTAATTTATTTATGAAGTTATAATTTGGGCAACGTTTTAAAATTTCTTTATTTTAATAAATCAGTTGTTGAAGTAACTATTTTACAATAAAGATTCCAGCTCTGATTGTTTTGAATAAAAGTAATGAGAACCTTTCTCAAATATCGTTATTGATTCTTAGTTTTTTATGAAGCGGAATCATGATTTTTAATCAAGAATTAGAGACGGAGAATAACAATTTGAGTTGGGAGTACTTTATTTAAAATAATCCAAACTAACTATTTTGGACATTTGACTTCGATTCCAATGGTATTCAGCACAATTGAGAACGAAGATGAATCTGATTTAATACGATTAATAGTAGGAGATTAAGAACATGATAGCGAGGGCTATAATTCGAAAAGTTCCTATCACCACCCAATTTCCATCTACACTTACTTTATATTACATAGTCGCTGTGACGCGAAGGCTGTGATTTAATGATTCTTTCACGTTATTTCGCTTAAATTTACCAAATAAGTTATTGTAAACCACAGTTAAAGCTATTATAGAAAATAAACTATTTGATAGATAGCTAAGAAGCACAAGTAAGAGGCTTTGACTGGATGCCGAATTTTATAGCAAGGAACCTAGTAATAGCGCCCTCGAGTGGGAAAACTTTTCCCACAAATTACCAAAAGTTAGGCTCACCCCGAGCCGCGGGATCTGAAGCAATGTAAATTGTGATGAAATTTGCGAATAAAACGACGGGTTCTTGTGTATCCATCGAACGATTAGCTCCTAGTGGAAAATGATATTAATGCTAGTGTGTACACTCTACTGGTATTAAATCCCCGTTATCGGAGGGGACTATTTGGTAAGTACCGCAGCCCCTATTACTGATGCCTAAACAGTAGTGTGCAAACATTACAGTATTCTAGTTTGAAAGGCGTAGTAACTAGAAAAAATTACTGGGTTAAATGAGGCTTAACATCTTGTTTTGAGGCGACGAGCGAATGTGGTGCAGGTTACGCGTGTGCTTGTTGTGGTGACGTTTTGTTTATCACTAGTTCAACGTCTTTGTCTCGTATCTATTAAATAAAAAAAAAAAACGTCCGAATCATGTAAGATATTTTTTCTCTTAAAGCATTGTGTTTACGATTTTTGTTTCAGTGTTGTCGTGTTCAGGTTAGTACGTTAACTCCGCTACATAATAATCCCGTCGATCTAAAGAAAATGACGGTGTTACGAATCCCGACGTAAACATTAATCAATTTTTCTTGGTGTAAAAAATTATTATGATTACGTTTCTTATAAGGGATGTGTTTTTTGTATTCGAGTTCATGACGTTGGATTCGTAGAAGAAGGAATCGACCGCTTCTGTGGCGGATGGCTTAATACGAATTGTAAACGTGGAAAACAGTATACCTACTTTTAGAATTTCAAACATATTTATGAATAGTGTATAGATGTTAACTTCATCCCTATTTTTGGTAAGTAGTCACACTATGAAAGTTATGAAATATGTGGCAATTCTTCTGAAGGTAACTTCATGAGGATCCGACATTTCCATTAACAACAGCTTTGAGGACACGTGATGTCCACTTGCCACCATCGAGTTGATTAATGACCTTGCCTCCTCCCTGCGAGGAGAGGGCCCGAACCCAGTCGGGGAAACAGAAGAGGGCTGTTCATTTATTTCGAAAAACCTGTTGACACTGTACGGAATTAGATACAACGCAACGTCATAACAAAGCGGATTAGTGAAAGAGATTTAAAAAATATATCTGTGACGCTTCTGAAGCATTTATTTTTCTTTGTATACACAGAACAAAAAGATAAGTTTGAAGTAAATTTTACAAGCTCTTTAATTAAGAAACTACCGAGTTTGTTGTCCCAGTTTGAATTAACAAGCAATTTGGCGACAAGCCACCACTTCGATAGTATAAAGTCTTGCCCCTGTCTAAGAGTCAGTAGGGTCAAGAAACTGCAACAGTTCGATTTCTGATCTGTTTTTAATAGGAAAGGAGTTATGTTAAAGAAATTTTTATTTTAAACGAAGTTAATAATTATTATTAGAAAATTTCAAATAATATATTATGTAATCTGTATGTAACTTGTAGAATACATAGATCGGAAAGGTAGAAAAGTATCTAATGAAATCGATGACATGATAAATGTTGGTACAAGTATAGTTTTTTTTATTAGTATAGTTTGGTACTTAAACCACTATTTCATCTTAAGTGACGATGATTTAGTTTCTAGAGCATGTAAACATAAAAGCAATATTTTAGGTCACTATAACAGACTACTAACACATTTCACAGGCTAATCATCCTACCCTATTAAGCAATCGTGAATTTCAAATTTGCACGCGCCAAGAGCGAGCTTTGAAACATTGGGACTGGTGTCGGAAGGAACTATGCCAGATCCAAATATTAGATAGTAACAATACTATTTGGTACAAACATATACCCATGTATGCCTATAACAAGTCCGGTGCACATGGCTCAGACCGTTAGCTCAAACATCCAACCACGTGCCCTCGTTCCCTCTCAATAGCAAATGGACAGAGGGCCCATTCAGGCTCCGGTTGCAATAAAATCATCCATTATTATCTGCGACAACTCATATTTTTTCGCATGAAGTATTTAATCTTTCAAATATTTAAGCTCGTAGAATTTGTAATGAATTTATTAACTCTGTACATATCCCATGTATACCGGTTCAAGTTAGTGGCCTGTTATTTACAAAGTTACAGTAGTGACAATACCATATCATCATACTAGGCCCTCTCAAAGGACTATATGCAATGTGGTGGTAACGATTACAGAGAAAGCTACTATTCTTTGCAATCATTTATCCTTTAATTCGTTTTCTACTTCAAGACATACACGAGCCGACACTTTACTGGTTAAAGATTTAAGCGTATAATGAATTATTTTATTTTTAATGTTCTAACGAGCAATGAAAATTCTATTAACGATGTGTATCAGTTTAAAGTCGACATACTGCCATATAATATACCCGTAAACTGAATGTTGAAGTTAGTTACGCCCTATCGCTTAAAAGACACAATTAAATTTTCCAGGTTACAAGTTGGACCCAAAATCTTTAAATCATTTTAGTCACTTTATCATTAAGTTATTTATTAGATTAATTTTATTTATTCTGTAGGTACGTACACATTTGTGAATTATAAAGCATTTTTTACCCAACTTATTACAAAGTTTAGTAAAGCAAAGACTGCGTTTGAAGGACAGTATTAAATAATTTTATGTTCCATTCACTATAATTTAGATAACAAGAAATAGGTTTCTTGTACGCATATATTTGTGCTGTTTCTTTATTTATTAATTTTTTTTATATAAGGCAATATTTATTTGTAAAAAAAAAAAAAAAAAAAAAAAAAAAAAAAAAAAAAAAAACAAAAAAAAAAAAAACAAAAAAAAAAATAAAAAAAAAAAAAAAAACAAAAAAAAACTTAAACAATAGCGGTGCACGAAGAAACTTACGAACAAAGTTATTTAGTCCGACGTCCCAGTATACAATCGATGCCGCCGATTGATCGATGGGGTCGTTCAGCTCAGCACGTGGGTTACCCAAAAGTTTTTGTTAACAAACCATTTAGTTTCGCTACCCGAATGTATGTTATATAGGCAACTTAGCTTTAAAAAACCGCGGACCTAAAGAACTAGAGCCATACGGGATCTAATGTAATCGCAATCGTTGTGACCGGCAAAAGGTTAGGACTGTGGCGTGGAAATAGAGGGCGGATGAGAGATAAGAAAAAGGTACCCCATGGGAAGACAGGGCGAGGGTAACGGCGAAGAACGGGGATGGCCACGAGAAAGGGGAAGAGGCGGGTTTTTTTTTTTTTTTTTTTTTTTTTTTTTTTTTTTTTTTTTTTTTTTTTTTTTTTTTTTTTTTTTTTTTTTTTTTTTTTTTTTTTTTTTTTTTTTTTTTTTTTTATGCGAACTCTGATAATAATCTTGCTTTGAAAATATGAAATTACAAATTACTCTATATTCGGGATTGGGATGACAGTAATTCAACTTCCAAGATGATATTTTTAGGTAACTAACAGTTCGCTCAATTCGTCTGATGACTCTAAAAAAATTTATAAAAGTCAAGAGATTTCTGCGTTGTATTGCACGTTTAAGATTCTCCAAAAGAAATGGCAAAAAGCAGTTTCCACCGCGCAGAGGTTAAGCAAGTAAACCTTTATCCCTAATTAATGAACATTACCCAAGTGGAAGTACGTAGGACGGTCAAATAATAACCCACGGCGTAATATAGAAGGCTAAGTGGCCGCCAAATGTGCCGGTAACTGCAGTAACAAGACTTGTATTAGAAATCAAATTATTGATCTGAGAATTTGATAGGGTTATTTACTTTTTAACATAGAAATTAATTTTATTACCGTTTTTCTTTGGTAAATATAATTTGTATATCTTTTCCGTTATCTCGGATGAATTTTTTCAACGACCTTTACAGGTTTTGTTATCGTTAAGAATCTTAGTCGATATGGATTTTAATAACTAACATTAAATAATTAACAAAACTTATTATTGCTTTTAGTAAAGTTTCTAGTAAAAATTAACCACAGCCGGGATAATTAATTTGCTGATTAAATATTACATGTCGTTAAATTTCACGGTTATTAATTTATGATTTGCGATCGTTAGGGCCGTATGATAAATAGGCCAATCGACTACGGCCACAGGTGATAACTAGCTTAAATAAATAAATACTATGAAAAATAATTATACTACCGTCATCACTAAATTTATCGCCCAGTTAAAAATTTAAGATTAATTGTTGTACTTCACGTTTGTATTGCTGTAAATATAGGTAAGAATACAATTCTTTACATTATACATAAGACGGGGGGCGGATTTATGCAAAATCTTTTGATTTTCTTCTACAAAGCATGATTCCAATTACGACGTGGGTGTCTTCAAAAGAAGAGTGAATAGGCTAATACAAAGTTAATGCGCTTTACCACCACAGATCGCATCACCACTTAACATCAGGTGGGGATCGCGGTCAAGTATTAAACTTTTCCATAAAAAAAAAAATTAGACGATAGTTACGTAACCACAACATGGAATACGTGTGAACTGAAGTACTGAACACTTAGCGATAACATTCATTTCGTAACATAAAGCACATTGATTCATTAGGTATTTAGAAATAAGTTATATGTAAAAGGTTTAATCCGCTTGCCAGTGTACTACAGAGCGGTTGTCTGCCTGTAGAATAAAGTATTATTTTATAAAAAGCTTCTTTATTGGTTGGCAAACTAACTAGTGCTCTCTAACAACCATTACATGGGACAGTAGTCCCAGAGGTTTATTTACAAAAACTCATCCGCCCGATCGCCCAACATAAACTGGCGCAGTCGTAACGGATAGCATCTCCGGAAGATTCGCAACAGCAACAAATCGTGTCTACGAATCCGCTCAAAATCGCGAATACGTCCGGCATCGATTCTACAAAAGAACCTACAACGAGCATCGGGTGGAGTAAAGAAACTCGCAACCGCAACGAATCGTGTCTACGAATCCGCTCAAAATTCGCGAATACGTCCGGCATCGATTCTACAACAGAACTACAAGAAGCATCGGGAGGAGTAAAGAAACTCGCAACCGCAACAAATCGTGTCTACGAATCCGCTCAAAATCGCGAATTACGTCCGGCATCGATTCTACAAAAGAACCTACGGTGTAGCCAGAGGTTGAAGACAGACAACACGCAGCAGGGATTCCTGGAATAGCACGTCCAGTCGCAGGAAGAGACTATATGGACAGCAGGATGCTCTATATGGGGTAAGGAGATTTCATTACTCCGAGTATTTCCTTTATGTACCATCCCCTTCCTCGAAAAGTGTAAACTCATTGATAGGTATTGCAGTCAGTATTAACCTTTAATTAGGGGGTAACATTGTTACTAAATGGTTATAATCCCGTCGGTTACAAACTTTTCTCCAATTAGATACAATTCTAGCGGAAACGAAAAGGGTTAATCGTAGAAAGATGGCGCGGGGACAAAACTGCAAAGCGTTATTTAGCGATATTGAAACATAGATCCAGTCCATGTTAGGCTAGTGCCGAATTACGCAAAATCAATGAGCTGTTGCCATCCTATGATGAGAACAGAAAGACAATAAATTTCTTCATAAAGGCAGTAGAAAATGTCTTAGAAATTGTGGACAATAAAAATAAGGATCCTAGCATCGAGTTCTGTATTTTTTTATAATAAAGAGTTGGTAGGTAGAGCAGCTGAAGTTTTTTCAGAGGTGCCCAGTTTTAAAATTTGGCCAAAAATTAAAAGTATGTTAAAAAAACGATTCGGTGAGACTCGTGACGAGATCACGCTAGTCCACGATCTTAACAATTTATATAGAAATAAAATGGACTTGGATAGTTTTGGCGATAAAGTTAGGTACCTTACTTACACTTTAATTAATCTAGATCCGTTAAAAAAGCGTTTTACGATAAAAATGGCTATCACACATTTGTGGGGCAACTAAGTCCATACGTATCACTCGTTACAAGGATGCATAACCCAAGTAAATAAAAGCCTCGAAAATGCTATTCAGCTAGCAATTCAAGAGGAATATACTCGTAAATTAAAATTATACGAAAATAAGAATAACCTCTTATAACTATAGTAAACAAAGTAGAGCTTACGTCAAAACCGGATTATAGTAATTATAGCTCGTTTTCAAATAATAGATTTGTAAACAAATCGGACCCGCTAACTCCGACAAAAAAGAAATTAATCTAAGAACCATATAAAAAAGTCAAGTATGAAACGAAACGCCGACGCATTATCACCTATAAATATAAACGCTCTTGACATTACCTCTCAAGAAACAGGCGACCAATCGATAAATAAAATTTATTGAAAACTTATCGGGTTCACCTCCAAACATTCTATTAGTAATAACACTGACCTCACCGATATAAACATATCCACTCTTTTTAAAATGGCCGAGCACTTCAAATCAGAACAATTAACAAACAGAATCTGATGAAAACAAAGGACTTATTATACAAATTTTTTTATTTTTTTTTAATGTGGAGACGCAATTAATAAACAACTTAAACAACTTCACATTAGAAGCTCGCCTGGTATCGATATCCACAATTTAGAGGAAAGTAGTCATGTTAAGCTTATACAACTAATGAAACTTTGAATTTATATAGAGATACAGTTAGTCATGACAGAACTGTTTACCATCCTACATCTATATACTCAAACCCTTTACCTAGATAACCTTATACTTGTTCCCGGGCATCCTTCCACTATACTCGGTAATTATGAGATATCCCCAAGAGCCCTGTACACAAAAAACCAAGAGTTTCCAGATCTGCAAATACTTGGATTGGCAACCTTTACAGTTATCAAAAGATTGCATTGTTTCAAACAACCACATAAAAACCTAAATAATGTAAGAGTTTTAGATGCTGAAACAACTATAGAAAACAAACAAGTTACTACAAGCAAACCCTGTTGGCTTACAATGGTTACTACAATTAACACATCGTAAGTTATGTCACCAGAAGTGCAGTACAAAGAGTCAAGTCTCGACGGGGCAACTGTACAAGCATCGAGATACAAGAAGCTCCGAACTAAGGGTTGAAGATTCACTCCACCCTCAGTTACATTACGCTTCGTTCTACGGGCGGAGGAGTTACGTAAACCACAACATGGAATAAGTGTAACTTAAGTACTGAACACTTAGCGATAACATTCATTCTGTAACATAAAGCCCTCATTGTATTTCATAGTGTATTTAAGAAATAAGTTATATGTAAAGTTTAATCCGCTTGCCAGTGTACTACAGAGCGGTTGTCTGCCTGTAGAATAAAGTATTATTTTATAAAAGCTTCTTTATTGGTTGCATAACATAACTAGTTCTCTCTACACCATTACATGGGACAGTAGTCCAGAGGTTTATTTACAAAAACTCATCCGCCCGATCGCCAACATAACTCGATGTACTTTTTTTTGTTTATACTACTTTGCGACGAGACGACAAGACTGTTCACCGATGGTAGTGATACGCTTGCCCATTACAACGTGGTGATAGTTAAGATGGTACACACTGCACCACATTGCGCTCGTCGTCCTTGAACATAAGGTGTTAGTTGCGTTATATGCCCATCCAGTAATTCCACTAGCTCAAGCGCCCTTCAACCGACACAGTAATGTTTGCAACACTACTATTTTGGCGGTTGAAATAGGAGCTGCGGTGGTACCCCACCCAGACGGTCTCCGGCAATAGAGACCTACTACCACCTGGTAACTGGTACTTAATGTAGTGCTGTGTATATATTCTCAACAGTATCGTTTTATATGTGCAGGCTAATCGCCCTATAACAACAGGTCCCTTGGGCCCAAATTTACATCTTTGTTTAAAGCACGGTATATATTTTTTTCATAGTTGATGTCGAATAATTTATTCATGTCTCGGCTGCTTTGGCCCGTGGAGGGGGGGGGGGGGGGGCGGAGCTCATGCGTAAATTAAATTTTATTTCCCCCCCACAAAATAATTTTTGACTTAACAACGATTCATTTGAATCACCGGCCGTTTAGATTACAAACAAGCTGTTGTCTGACCCTTTTTATAAATTTTTCCAATATCGGGGAAATTAATCTTGAAATCCCTTTCCGCGCCGGATGATTATGTCGGCGATTCCCGAAAGGCGATTTCTGGTTAAAGTGCTATGAATTGTTTTGGACTGGATTTATGTTTTTGGATGGTGACGTCCTTAAACGATTAAGACAGCGGGTGAAACAACTCGATTACATAACAATTTTACAGAACTTAAGGGAATGGGCGAGAATATTTTTGTGAAGATATTAGATTGTATTATAAGATATAATTGTTTTCACTTGTTACTACTTGCCGGAGCTGATTTGCATGAGGTGTTAGCGGATTTTTTTAAATCTATTTAACTCTATCATGTCAACATGATAGACAAGGACTATTCTCCCGGAAATACCTTCGCCTCTTTGACCCCACTGTTATTTAAACATAATATGAAATTATATAAACAATCGATTAAAAAAATTGCTAAAACGGTAGCTTCCGTTAGCTAATAACCAGAGTAGCTACAATCTTCTAGCACTTATTTCACAGACAAAATCGGCTCTTGTGTGTTTTCTGTAATGATTTAATCAAACACATTTCATCAACAATAGTTGGTCAAAATATAAGTCTAATGTTATAACAAGCAGCTTTATTTACATTTTTTAAACCAGAAGTTTTTGCTTAATAAATATTTGTAATAATCTATTTGCAAACAGTAATATCTCGATAATATCTTTATAGTAGTCATAAAATCCGTTTGTTTAGACATGTAGTTTTTTTTGCGTTCATAATTCTGATAAATCAAGATTATTATCAAAAGGTTTAGAATTGCATCAAAAATTGAGTTAATAATAACTCTTTTTTTTTACCGTTTGAATTATGGACGCGGCCTAGTAAAACTTTTTTACGTCTCTCTTCAAGGGGGTTAATACATCAAGGCTTATGAAAGGGCGTAAAATTTCGTTCACATTTTACATTCCGCTTTTTATGAACTTCTTTTATTAAAAAAAAAAACCTAAAACGTGTAAAAGGTAAATAAAATTAATACACGTACGCTGTATGAGTATATATCTTATAGCGTATATAACTTTAAAAAAATATATTAAACTGATTACGCTTTGTGCCTGACAACAAACCTTCCCGAAAATAAGTAATGCTAAACTAAGTATAAATTGAAGTATTTAATCGTATCACCTAATAGTATCTGCTTTGGAGATTATACATACGACTATGATAAAGAAAGTGTACTTTAATAACAGCTCGCCTAACTTTCGCCTTGTATGTAAATGGTAAGTGATACGCTTGCACATAACAACGTGTCGGTAGTTAAGATGGTACACACTGCACCACATTGCGCTCATCGCCTTGAGACATATAGGTGTTAAGTCTCGTTACCCCAGTAATAAAATAAGAGTTGCGGTGGTATCTACCTACACGGTCTCCGGCAACATAGACCTGCCAACAGTAATCAACAAGTTACTAAAACAATAACTTTTGAGGATATGTGATATCCATATGAAATCCTACCTACATTTGGCCAGTATGGTGGATAAATACCTTTGATTCTCTTCATGTGAGAGAAGGTCCGAGTCCCAACAAACTAAGAGGATTCTATTATCTCTATCTAATAATTTTCAGAGAAACTTTACTTTCCTGTGATAAAATATTATATTGTCCATTTAAAAACGCTTTTATTATAAAGTAGTTAAATATATTTAATTTAAGATGAATTTTATTATCATTCAGTATGAATGCGGTCCGTTATTAGACAGTAATAAAAGGTAGACATAAAAAGTTATAGGTAAAATGTATATGAAATTTTGCACGCCCCTTTATAAGCGTAGACCCATCTTTCTGTACAACGTAGAACAGTTTGCGGAACAAATTACTTATGAAACAATATTAAGAGCTGAGTGGCATAGTACGAGTATTTAGTTAAACCTTTTTTTATTCGCGACAAGTCGTCCATTATGAGGAAAGAGCTTTCACTTCCCACTTTAGTCAATGCTGCGATCGGAACAGAGACGCGTTGATCCTTCTATAAATTGGTAATGAAGAGAGGAACTTTGTCCTTTCAAACCTGTCTGCTGAAAGAGAGTATATAATACTTCTCCAACCAGCAGGACAGAGATCTAGACAACTTTTAAGAATACGTCCAATGTTAAAGATTTTTTAAAGGTGCATCATGAGCTTCGTATTTAAAGAGAATGGGAGAAAGCTCGTATCACATGATTCAAGATGATGATGCGGTGATATATTAAAGTCTAGAAGTGTGTATCGGCTCCAAATAAAAAGATCGATCATTTCGTCATCTAATGTTATAAAAAAGAAACTCATGTGCATTATAAACACTATGAATACAATGCCGATCGTAAATCTCTTGTACTGCTCCCCTAACCCTTAATGTATTGCTGGGAACAGTTGCAATACGTATTGAAACAGAAAACAAATAATAAACGAAAAACCATTTTTGCAATGCCCTGTATCGGATCGCATCAAAGAGACAATTGAGGAATAAATTCAATTAGTTTCCCCTTTTATTTTGCAAGGCGGATATCGTGCTGGTGTTAATCTAAAAAGTATTTACGGTGTATTATTTTTAGAAATGTTATTCTTTCACACAACATGTACTAGTTAACCGAAAAAATATACTTTCAGTTTGAAGATGATGATCGTAAATTTGCTTGTGTATACATTCTAACCTTAATGTAGATAGGCTAATCAGTTATTAGGTCAACAAAATAAAAATTGGTTATATTATAAAAAAAAAACTGTTTATTGCAATAACTAAATTACAACCTAATCTAAAAATAATTATTACAAAAAACAACACGTAGTAATTTTTGACATCGTAATAGACAACATGTGTCGTATATTAAGTTATTAGTGCCACGTCTTTACACCCACACTTTATGTAGATTACTATAACAATAGGTAAATAAAGGGTTGCCATTTTTCCTCCCCATGTAAGATAAGCTCGGCATTTCTTTTTTTTATTGTAATCTCGTCTACCAGGAAGCCCATTTGATCCTCGTTATAAACAGGAGGCGGGCGTTTGTTTGCAAATCAAAAGCCAATATCAGTCGCGATCAATATTAGGTTTTAAGCGATTTGCTTTTTTTATACAAAATGTTCAAAAGGAAAGCTAACTTTCGTTTAACTTACTATTCAGGTTTTGTTAATAGTTAACTTTAGACACTGATAAAAGCTTCTTACTTTTAGATCACGAAATGTTAATGCTTACGTAACCCAGATTGATTTTTGTATTATTCTTAGCTGAAACAAAGTTTTCGTATTAGTTAAGTTATATTACCAATAACAGCAAGTTATCTCGATTTGATGCTCATACTGTTTGTAATATAACTTTATAGAAAATATTGAAATAATTTAATATTATTATAGTGATTTCTACCCTCATATATATGTTTATGTTAATTTTCAGGCCTATTTTCAAATGAACTTTTAATTATTTCATAATTATTTTTTACTGTCATCTTTTAACATAATAGTTTTTATTTTTCTTTGTAATCTATAGTAATATATTTCAACGTCTAATTTACGTTAAATGTATACTTTGTTCCCCACATCAAATTTCAGCTAAGAGAAAAAGAAAACCCTATCGACAGGATCTGAGAAATATAACATTACTAAAATCGAAACCCAGGCAATGTTTCTCTATAGGATAAGATGATATATAAAGAATTAAAAATTTAAAGTATATGTTACTGCTTTCTATTTTTTATTATGATATAAAGACTACATTGACCCACAAGTCTCATTTTATGGTAATGCGCCCTGTGATATTTGATGGTAAGGTTGCTCATTTCTAAAATTTAACCTTTTTTTCAATATTTTACTTAAAAGGATTGCCCATCAGACATACATATATTTTTGTTATGAATATGTTTAATTACTTTAGTGTGTAGTATATTACATATGTATTTCTTTTTTATTATTAAACACATTGTAACAAAGAGTATCTCATTATGATAGAGTAGTAAATGTGCAGTTATATACCGGATATAAATCAAATTCCTCACCGTTGATATAACGAATATCGTTCTTTTATTAAGTGTTTATTCTACAGTGTAGTGATTCTCAACAAGACCGCCAGTGATAATAGACTGAACCTGACATTAAAAGTCCAACAAACACCCTCTTAAACTAAAACTTCTAACGAATTAGTATTTGTTTGGATAATCATACATAAAACTGTAAGATACAGGAAGCTTATTCAGCGTAAAACAAATTTGAACAAGATTAAAAAGTTGAAGGATTACGTGGTAACTACGACAGGAAATCTTTCGTCTTAGTCTTCTCGTAACACAAGTGCAGAAAATCACTGAAAATTTTTTTTGTTTTTTTTTATACTACTTTGCGACGAGACGAGCAAGACGTTCACCTGATGGTAAGTGATACGCTTGCCCATGACAACTTGGTGCTAGTTAAGATGGTATATCACTGCACCACATTGCGATCGTCGCCTCGAGACATAAGGTGTTAAGTCTCGTTACCCCCAGTAATTACACTAGCTACAGCGCCATTCAAACCGGAACACAGTAATGTTCGCACAGTACTATTTGGCGGTTGAAATAGGAGCTGCGGTGGTACTCACCCAGACGGTCTCCGGTAACAGAGACCTACCACCTGGTAAATAAATGTTGTAGTATCTAAATTTAGAATATAGGTATGTGAAAAATACAGAAAATATAGGCAAGAACTAAATTGACCGCTGAGTGAACTCAGTAGCGAATGTTTAAGGGAAGGTTGTACTAAATAACACCAATTTTGTTGTTATGCAATTAGCGAAATACATAAACCACTTCCTTTTATCGCTTTCATAGAATTTAAAACCCGACCGTTAAATTAATTCGTACAAAACACCACAATTACCCCCCAATTAAGAGAGAAAGGGGACAGGCAGGCACCGGGCGTTTTATAAGGTAATTAATTGCAGACTAACCCTGTATCCAACCCGCCCCGTAATAATATAAATCAAGGGATTTATTCCATTTCAAAGTAAGCTGTCAAAGGAAAATTCTGGGTAAATCACATCTATGTAAACACTTATTGCTTTAACTTGTCTTGTCTCTTCTTACTGTTATAATAAGATTTTTTCCACTTTAGTCTCCATTACCTGATGCAACCGGGTAAGGAGACTGATACCTGATTAAATATTCCGTAACGTTTGTAACTTTTAAAAAACCGGAAGAGCTACATGGATAATCTCTCAGGAAAAAACTAAAATGAAGTATAGGAAAAGGTGACGAGAAATCCGAAATAATAAATCATAGCTCCTTTCGTTAAGAGATAGGACAGCTTAGCACTGTCGAAGGGAAAGTTCAAACTAAAACTTCGCTGAGAATTGAACTCATGACCTTTGTGTCCAAAGCAAGAAAATTAGCGCCGAGGCCACTTCGGTATATTTTTTTTTTATACTACTTTGCAACGAGACGAGCAAGACGTTCACCTGATGGTAAGTGATACGCTTGCCCCGACACTTTGGTATAGTTTAATATGGTCCACACCGCGCTGTCGTCGCTGGAGACATAAGGTGTTAAGTCTCGTTACCCCAGTAATTACACTAGCTACAGCGCCCTTCAAACCGGAACACAGTAATGTTTGCTCACTACTATTTGGCGGTTGACATAGGAGCTGCGGTGGTACCCATCCAGACGGTCTCCGGCAACAGAGACCTACCACCAGGTAAATTCTTATCTTATAAGATAATAAAGGCCCTAATAAAAAGACATCGAATGAGTGAGTCTTTCCGGCTTGTTTATATTCATCATAATCTTATCCACGAGGATACAGGTGCGAACTAGACACATAATGATATTTCCGAAATACCAAGCGGGGTTGAAATTTTAATGGTGACGGTTACAGTTGCTAACTGGTACTAAAAATCACCCCGTGCAAACCTTATGAAACTAGCTGCCTGACACTGAGTGCTCCTTTTTGATATTTGACTCTAACAATTTGTATATATAAATTCGTTTAGTATTAACTCAACCGGAGATAACATAGTTTATTATTATATTGGGAAAACACTAGTAAAATATATACTTGTGTCTTCAATAATAAGAATATACTTAAAATTTTAAAAGACATGTTAAATTATTATCAAATCGAGAATGCAATTCGACAAAATCGTACATTGATCGTTTTGTTGAATCAAATTTGAATAAACAATAAACATATTGATCATAGTAAAGTCGTTTGTGATATTTGAAAAAACAATCAGAGATAAAAACTTTATTGAATTAAATATGTATGTTGCTGTTACTCACGATCCCACCTGTGTTTATAAGGATCTGGTCTGTGGTACGAAATATCACTAACTTAGTAACCACTTTTTCAATCCTTTCTGAGACCGACGTCGTATTTGGATGGGAATACTCACCCGGTCAAGTTGTCCATTCCCTTACTGTGTCTTATCCAGGAGCGAGAGCTAAAAGCTCTTTTTCTTTGTAATACATAGATATATGTAATTTAACAAACAGTAGGTACAATAAGAAGTCTTGTACCTTAAAGCAAAACATTTGGTAAACATATCGGTTGTACCAAAGCTTTATAAAGTTCAAAAGCTGTTACCCAATGTTAAACAACGAAAACGACGGAGCGTTTAAAAAAAAAATTTAACTCGATGCAAACTGTCCGTATGTCGCGTTAAATTATGTAGTGTAAATGTTAACAGGGATCTACGATATATATCGTATTTATTTATCTCCCCTCCCCTCTCATTTGTGTCCCCGCGTATGCCCTTTGTGGTTTGTCTCTCTTCCTCCCAGTCTTCCCCTTGTTGTTTTGTTTTTCTCCCCCGCCGTCCCTGCGCTGGTGGCGAGAGAACAAAAAATAAATGATATAAGAACTAAACGGCTCGACAAAACTACACGCCCGGACCACATCTATTATATCGGAAATCAGGGCAGATCGGCGGCCCCACCTAGTGGTTAAAAAAAGTTTTAACGAGGAGGCCTAGCTAACAATAAATGTTAGGTGGAGCATAAGTTTTAATGTAATGCACTTTTTAAAGAGCTAAAGCTAGAAAAGATTTTTGGTCAACCTTATGTAATGTTTTTTTTTTTATTTTGAATCAGGATTATGAAAAAAAAACGAAAAATTCGAGTCTGTTCATTGTTTTCAACGACCCAGGAATGGAGAAAACTTTTTTTATTTCGCACAAGTTGGATTTTTTTTTTTTGATGTGTCCGATTATTGGTTCCTTAAAAAGGCAAATCTGAACTTAGAGCCAGTTTTGACCAAAAATATATGGATACTTCCTTCCTGAAATATTGGTCGCACCAATTTGTAAACTTCTGCCGGCCAAATCAATTCGAAATTACAAAAAAATAAAAAAAAATATACATATGAGTTGACCCAATAAATCTGCTTCAAAAAAACTGCATTAAAACTTATTGCTCCACCTAACATTTAATTTTTAACTAGACACAAAAAAACACCGTCACACTTTAAACAACTAGGTGGTTGGCCGATAGATGTGTCGGGAGTATATTACATACATAGCGTCGTTAGATATTTATTTAGTTATGATTGATGAGATGAATTTAAATAATATACTCAAAAAAAGTTACATTTGACTTAATATTCTTTAAGAAGTGATTTTTTTACTAAATAAATATCAGAAATTAAATATGATGGTACATGAATAATTTTAAAACTACATCACTTGAATGTCTAATACAAAGATATACCGCCAGTAAATAAACCTCATATAGTTATATTTAAAAGTGGACAGAGAATTAGAAATATATTTTAGCTTTTTGCAAACATAAAAAAACGTAACACGAATAAATTACTAAGAGAAGTAAAGTAATTTTTGGGGTTTTTGTATGTATGTGGTAATTGTCACAAATTAAGTATTTTTTTAAAGTAAACATATCTGTTTTAAAACCAAAACGTTGTATTTAAAAACCTATTGTTTTAAGTTTTATAAAACTTCTTTATCCGTATAAAAGCTAAAGAATATCTTATGCAAATTAAATTACCTATCTAAGCTTTTATCAAGGTGAGTGTATGCTAGTAATGAATTCTCATGTGATAATTGGCCTGCTCATAAACGTTACTTAACACTTCAAAAGTTTGTGTCCCTCTAAAGACTACATACAAAACATGATGTCAGATTGTATAGTTCATGTGTACTATAATGCACTAAGGTCGAAAAATTAATGAGGAATAGTTTTCAACACAAGTTGTGACCTGTGTTTGTAAAAATTTTACTACTGGAGTTGTTTTCTTTTCTCTTTATTTAAAAATTACACACAAAACATCGCTTAAATTATACTTTAAATAAATATTAGGTGTTCGAAAGTTTTGATATGTATTTTGTGGAACGTGACACTAACCTTAAATTACAGGTGTTTATTTCACCACAAGCAGATGAAACAGGAATTATTATAGTAGGCGAAGTGCATGAAAAGAAGAACGGCAGGACGGCGAGAGAGTGGACTAGTTCAAGGCAGGCAATTCATCGAGTAGTTAGAGAACTCCCCGAGCGGGGAAAGTGACACGCCAACAGAAGGAAGAGAAAAAACAGAGAGGGAACAACATCGTAGCGATAGTCAAAATTGGAGAGTGCTCAGTTGTCAGACTCGCTGGGACGTGTCAGATCAAGATCAACCAGGGGCTAAAAAGAGAAGTAAAGTGAGGAAGGGGATTGTATAAAAGTCCACGGGACTAGGTTATATGAAAGATCCTTACAAGCAAGGTTCCCGGACCGCCATCTACCCAGTGTTTAAATGGAAAAAGTAGCTTATGCAGGAACGTCGCGCCGACGAAGGGAACAGGTGACGAAAGGGGTCGAAGATTGATGATTTGGCCCTCTGTCGGCGAACGAAGTGGTCTATGTGAAAGCATCACGAATACACTCTGTTGAAAGGAGAAAAAGGTGAGAAGCACATCTTACGATACCACCGCGTGGTGTTACAAGTAGACAGTTGGGCATCTGACCGATATAACACGTTAAACGCAGAACGCGGATAGTGTTCGCTTAATACAATGCAATCCTCAAAGAGGACTTACTCTGCAAGCTCTGGTAGAATGCTGATCCCTTCAAGCACTTGAGTAAAAAAGTAAGAGGGAGGGGGTCAGTGTAAAGAGATAGTTCCGATGATGGGGGCTGCGGGGAAAAAAAAGAAAAAAATAAATTGGGAAACTGAAGCAGAATAAGGGGGGAAGAGTAAGAGATGTGCTAAGCGACAAAGTGCTCTTGGCTTGGTGCGACCAAAAGCCAAGGAGGCCTACGGGAGATAGTCATCGAAACGAGAAATCATACTAGAGGGAATACCATGGGACAATAAAGAGATAAAGTAGACGGATGAACGAAGACTTGAAAAACCTTGTATATTAGAAAGGAGATGGAGGTCTCGTAAGCTAGAGCGGACATGAAGAGATCTGTACGAGGAGTACAATTAAGATGCTATGTGTGCGGCAAAGAACGAAAAAAAACACTGAGTAGTAAAGAAAAAAGGATGAAGCAAAAGTCAAAGGGGGATTAGAGTATTCTCTATAAGCAAAATAAGATAAAGTCGAGGGTGAGGCTGCCTGGTGTGCTTCTGCAAGGTAAGATAAAGACAGGCATATCTACTTGTATAGATAAGACTAAAAAAAGTTGGAAAGCCGTACATTAGTGATCAAGGCGGCGGGAAGAGAGAAACTGGCCTACTTCAGAGAGAAGCCAAGTAAAAGGTGCCTCAGTGTCATGTTGAAGGCTACAGAACAAAGAAGAAAAAAAAAATAAAAGAAAAAAGAAAAAGAACCTATAGTATCTGCGGGCTGGGGAAAGGAGGGCGGATAGTAGGAATCGCACCATAGAGCCCTAGAGGGGAGGATAATAGACAGGTATGTAAGAAGGAAAGGAGGACTGAGGGTCGGTGTCATCATGGTAAAGAACCCACGAACGATTAATTGGCAGTTATAGTGATGGTTTGCAATTTGCCTTCCTTGCCCCATGGCATAATTCACCGTATGTAATATTTTTTTTTTTCTTCACGACTTCTGTAACCCTCCGGCCATCAGCTCACTTTGTAACATGAAGGTCGCTGGTTAAATTCCGGGATGAGTGGCGGCGTTTTATTGAACTCCCCTTACTATCTACTATTCTCACATATTGTAATGACGTTCCGTTATTATTATGTGATTCACTCATACGAGCTCTTTTGATAGTATAGAATCTCATTGTCACTTAATATCACGTGGAACAGAGATCAAGTATTAGATAAAAATTATGTATGAATACAGTTTTCTATGTATGTAAAAATAAGTTATAAATTTCTCTTTCTACCTAACCCGCGGTTACATGCCGCCAGATAGGTTTGTGAGCCTCTGCATCAATAAGCCGAAGAATTCGGCCAAATGACTAAGTCATTTATAACTTAATTATATTTACGGAAGTACGCACATAAGCATTAACTTGCTATCGCGTTCTTGCTCTTCGGTCGTCGGCCGTTTCAAGTCGAAGAACTTTCTATAACCCTTCGACTTTTCAGTGAAGTGGTCTCAGGGAGTAGTACGAGGACTTTCAACTCCCACGTAGAAACAAAAAAAAGGGCCAGCTATTATGAGAGACCGGCTTATATTTTATGATGTAAGTTATTCCATACCAAGAGAAAACTATTGTTATTTAGATAGTTATGTAAGCACTGATAAACTTGTGTATGTGTACATTAGTATGATAAACTTATATGTATTTGCAATATGTTATTTCCTATTTACGAAGACGTAATGTAACGTAGACGAGACGAACAGAACTTATTAGTAAGTGTAGTATGTAGTGCAGTATGTTATCCATAAAAATGAGATGCTACTATATATAATATACACAACAGCACTATGAACTTTTCGCTTAAAAAAAAACTTGAAATCACTGGATAACGCTTCTTTAATTTAGACGAGGAGGTTTTTAAATTAGTAATGAAGAAGGGGGGATTTTCAATAAACCCTGCAACCTTGGTTATGTCTCGCTCCCGCTTATTTAGCTATAAGAGCCGACAAGTTCTTTTTAGTCGCCTTTTTCGACAGGTCTTAATCATATTTTTACTAGTCTAAGACTAAAAGGCTGATTAAATACAAACCATCTCAGGAGAAAAAACGATTCAATAGTTGCTTCGATTCTTTCAAAATATTTAATATTCTTTAAAGAAGCTCTTGTATCAATGTTGTTATTTTGTTACAAAGTTGAGAATAAAATTTAATTTATGCACAGTTTAGATCTCAGATATAACTTTGAGTATTTCTATGTGTCTCAAACTTGCAATACACGAGTAAATATAAACGATAAAGGTAAGGGTTTTAGGGATACGCTGACCGTACGCATCGCGGATATCGCGGTTCCCCCCCCATACTATTTCATCAATTTCCACGTTCATCTAAATTTCAAGTAAACCATCTCAAATACATCGGAATGTTATTTGTTAGAAGAAAAGATACTTTTATATCCCGAATATACATTCTATGGTTTTCCTTCAATCCTTTTTCTCAAAGCGAAAAAACAATCTAACGAAAAAAGTTTATACCGAAATCAACAGTTAATTCTGATTAAGGTGCCCTGAATTAAAAATTAGTAATTTTGGTTTTTTCATAGAAATAAACTTTTAAAATGATTGAATTTGAATGAATCTGAAAAAGATATATATATGAATTGAAACACCACGAATAATTTAAACCTACTGCTCATCAACGGTTAAAAATTTAATAATTACTCAACTTGTCTCCAAAATATGTGTAATCATTCATTATCATTTTACCCCCAATATGTCTACACGAATATATTTTTCACTGTTAGATCTTTAAAATATTTATAATATAATATATAGGAAGTGTGGTATCGTAATACTAAATGTTACCATCATACAAATGGCTTTTAGAGTCTTGATAGAATTGACTAATGTGCCTCGAATTCGAGGCGAATGACAAGCTTACTTAACTCCGACTTAGTGCGCGCCCGTAACATACGCTCACCCGCAAAACAAAGGGTTCGCCAGCCGCATGCAATTGATTAGATTAATTGGTTTCAACGGAAACTAGACTTTAACTTGATTAAGTACATCAGGTAATTCTAGTCACGCTTCAATGCGTTACGTAACATAACTTAGTTTGGACCATGTAGACACCAAAGCAGGACTTTCAACCGCTTCCTGTTACTTAGCAGAACAAATAGATGGATGGACGCGTATCAATTAATCCTGATAAAAGTAACTTTTACTGCCGCCACTCTGATAACATTTGAATGTACTACTTCGTTTTCCTGATAGTGGAGAGAGGAGACTTTATGTGATGTTCAAGACGTTAACATGGTAATACAATTAAAAGTACCCTCTTACTTGAAACTCAAAAAAAATCTGTCTGCAGCCATGTACTGGTAGACAAAATGTTTTTAGACCGTCACGGTAAGGTAATCGATGTTTTTGTTATGATCGCAAAGATAGAATATACGTAGTCACTACCCGGGACTATCAGCTGGTGATGGTGAACTGTTATAAAATTTTATTTTAATTAAGCACCAGACGACGAACGCGATGACACTTAACATAGTTACGCGCGCAACTAGTTTGCGGTTAATAAATTACCCGTATTCCGATAGCGCAAGCGTCGCTCTTACTGTACTCGTCCACTTCGTACACAGCAGTGGGATACACCACTAACTATACTACACTAATTGTATTCAATTAAGTGTAACTGTGAAGATTAAACTGAATTCAACTTACATAACAGTTTTGTAGTCACATAACCTAAAAACAGGTCGTGGTTTGAATCTTTAAAATTAATTGAAAGCTTTCAAATACAACTTTTTGTACATAAGCTTATATCCATTCTTTTATACCGTTTAGTTGGGCAGAAATTTAAGTGATATCTTTTAATCTAGTTAGTGAGTGGAAGTGGATAAGGAAAACGTTCACCTGATAAAAGTCAAGTTGATATAAACTTCACCAAATTGTTCTTGTCGCTTCGAAACGCAGGATGTCAAGTCTCATCAACCCAATAATTCCACTACCTTCAATTTCATTCTAACTATAACAAAGTAATGTTAAAAGAATTAAGGAAACTATATAAATCAATGAAACTAAAAGATACATATATGCAATTTTATGGATACATGAAATCATTTTATATATAAGTAAACAGAAAAGAGAGTAAAAAGAAAAAACATCTCAGGAGAGATAGGAAAACAAAATATTAGAACTATAGCTATCTTCTTCTCCATAACCATATTTAAATACCTTCTTCGATCTTGTTATACCTTATAGAATGTACTATTTCACATGGTGTTAAGTTACTGTAAGATCGTAATACTCTGGCTCTCATATGTTTACAGCCGGAACACAGACATGCTGTTATAGAGATTGAAAGAAATGAATGAGTAGTAACTAACCAGACCGGTTCCGAAAATCCTCAAAATATACTCCATAACATATTAAATACCTTCTTCGATCTTGCTACCTTTATAGAATTGTACTATTTCACATGGTGTTAAGTTATGTAAGATCGTAATACTCTGGCTCTTCATATGTTTACAGCCGGGACACAGGACATTTGTGTTATAGAGATTGAAAGAAATGAATGAGTAGTACTAACCCAGACTGGTTCCGACAAAGCCTCAAAATATACTCCATAACATATAAACTCGGAATCGAACCTTGGTACATATATATATAAACACATATTTAATGATATTTGGAAAGCTTTTAAAACCATAATACAATTCGTACACTTACGGCAAGTGCGTGATCTCCGAATGTAGCGTCATCACAGTAACTAGAGGGCATACGGTTAAGTTAACGGTAATGTTGTAATAAGCAATTACACCAGGGGATTCAGTCACCAAAAACAAGAACACAAACCCCGCGGCGGGCACAAATATTCCTTATCGCAGTGCTGTATCACACTTGTGCCAAACTACGTGGGGCGGTCCGAATGTATAGTGCCGTTAAGATCGGGGTTAACGAGGATACAATTTCCCTCCGCCATCCCGACGCCCTGACTTTATTTAAAACAGAACGATGTTAAGATTGCCCTGCACAGTCATGATTATATTGCCCCGCACTGTTTTTTTTTTATATAAATTAAAACATTGCTATTTGATTCGTTTAACCTAATGAATATAAACAAGAACAGAAGTATTGAGACAAAGATAATATTATACAATAGCAGTAAAGTATTAGTAGAAGGGTCATAAAACTAAGTCCAAAACAATTTTAAACCACGCCTTTTTTAAAACACGACCTTCAGTTATCTCCAGAGGTTAATAATAATGATAGTGACAAATACTTTGTGAAGATAATTGCTGCTCTAAAATATAAATGATTTATCAACCTAATAGAAGGTCGAAGTAAAAAAGTTTGATATTTTTATGCATCTTCTTTATAAAACAAAATCTTTTTTAGAACTAATGTGAGAGATTGCAATGTTAATTCGTTGGGACCTTTCTAAAAGTCTTAAATGTAAATACAAGATATTTTCTTTTACCTTTTTTCAGTTCGTTGATAACGAAAAACTTTTCACCATTTATTAAGTATACAGCTATAAAACAGTAAAGTTAATTTAAGCTAAGATGAAGCCTTTTAAGATATTTTGCTTTCTTAATGCTTAAGCAATAGAGACCCGTAATAAGTTCGAATGAGCTGAATTATTTTAAGTATTTCTAATTAACTTCTCGCACCAGATTGAAGCTGAACTTGTCTCTCTATCTGTTCCATGATGATATTCTTAACTATTCTATCTGAAACTAACAGATTTTAAGAAGGTTGTTTAGTCACTACAAGTTCTAAAATGAACCGATGATTACAACGGTCAAGGTAAATGACCTAACTTCGTGTTTGACCCAACATCGTAGACTCCAAGTTTTATAGACGAGAATCGCTTACTGTTATCTCGTCTTACTTAAG
>JAGSMW010000229.1:0-13971 GCA_029286795.1 Byasa hedistus | reverse complement strand
AATGCTAAGTTACGGTGTTCCAGTTGAAAGCGTGTAAGCAGTGAACTGGGGTTAACGAGACTAACATGTCAGGCGACGAATGCAATGTGGATGCAGTTTGTATACCATTCAACTGACGTCAGTTATGGGCAAGCGTTATACTTTACCAGTAGCTACATGTCTGAAAAAAAAATATTAAAAAATGCTATCGTACTGTGTTCCGAGTTCGAAGGCCGCTGGTAAGCTAGTGATTACTGGGGATTTAAACGAGAACTAACATGTCAGTGCGACGAGCGCCATGTGGTGCAGTGTATACCATCTGAACTGACGTCATATTAGGGGCTAAAGGTATCACATACCATCAACTGAACGCAAAAAAAAAAAATTGATAAAAAAAAATCGCTAACGTTATGCTGGTTCCAGTTCGAAGGCGCTGTAAGCTAGTGATATGGGGGTAACGAGACTAACATGTCAGGCGAAGAGCGCAATGTGGTGCAGTGTATCCATCTGAACTGACGGACGTCATGTTATGGGCAGCGTATCAATTACTATCAATTGAAGTAAAAAAAATTAAATAAAAAAATGATAACGTTACGGTTTCAGTTCGAAAGCGGCTGTAAGCTAGTGATTAGTGATTACTGGGGTAACGAGACTTAACAGTCAGGCGACGAATGCAATGTGGTGCAGGGTATACCATATCAACTGACGTCATGTTATGGGCAAGCGTATCACTTACCATTAGCTAATGTCTGAAAAAAAAAAAAATAATTAAAAAAATGTGCTATCGTTACTGTGTTCCGTTCGAAGGCGCTGTAAGCTAGTGATTACTGGGGTAACGAGACTTAAACATGGTCAGGCGACGAGCGCAACATGTGGTGCAGTGTTATACCATCTGAACTGACGTCTATTAGGTTGTCAAGATAGCGAGGCCGATCAAGTGTGCCGAGTTGCGGGTCTCCGGACTCGACGACTCGGTCACGAGCGCCGACGTTGGCCGCGGCAGTGGCCCAGAAGGGAGGATGCCGATCGACCAGATTCGGTCGGGCAAGATATCGGTCGAGCGTCTGGCCTCGGGACGGCGTGGTTGCGCTGCCCCGTGGCGGCGGCGCGCAAAAAATGTTGACGGGGGCCGACTCCTCATTGGGTGGGTGTCGGCCCAGGTCTCCGTCCTGGAGAGCCGACCGCAGCGCTGCTTTAGGTGCCTCGAAGAGGGGCACTTTAGAGCAGCGTGCAAGTCCGACTCGGACCGCAGCGATGAGTGTTATCGCTGCGGGACGAACGGACACAAGGCGGCCAGCTGCACCGCCCCGCCTCACTGCAACCGATGCAGTTCGGCCGGGAAGCCTCCCGGGCACAGGTGCGGCAGTAAGACGTGCTCCACCAAGGTGGTGCCCAGAAAGCCTCCCCGTAAGGGGGGGCCGTAGGGCCACACCATAGTGGCGAGCGGACGCCGGGGGCCCGAGACGCGGACGACCGCCGATCGGCGCCCCTGGCAGAGGAACCCTCGGCAGTACGACCGGCATATAGTCGGTCGGAAGCCGTGGAGGGTCCCGGGAGCACACGTCCCTTACCCCCGAGTCGAAGCCTTCAGGGCATCCGAGCCGCCGGTGGAGTCGCGGAAGTTATGCAATTCAGTACCCGCGGCTCCACCACTAAGCGGAGCAGTCGGAAATCGCTGGGGTTTAGTGGGTAGGGGAGGCTTTTACGGCCTCCGAGTCCCACATAACCACCGGGGCGTCCTCGGTGGTATGCGTAAATGCATTCCCCAGCGTCAAAAAAAAAAAAAAAAAAAAAAACCCTGGGCCTTCCGCGTCCATGAAGCAGCTGCATTATTTGAGGTAAAGCGCGGCTATTCCCGGCGAGTAATAGGCGACCGGGACAGCTGGAGGTGCCGGCATGCTTTTTGAGTCTACACCCCCCGTTGGGGGTTGGGGGGAGTACTCCTGCCTGGGGGGTAGGCGGAGGAAGACAGCTTGCCACCGTCCTCCGGCAGAGCTGTGGCCTTGGGGGAAGAGAAGGGGTACGCGGCCAGCGAGTCATCGCAGAACCACCGCGATAAAAGCGAACTGCCAGGACCGCCATTGGCATAGTCCGAACACCCGACACCCTCCCACCCCTTGGCGTTAAGAGTGAAAGGGAGTGGAATGGAAGCATGAGGAGTGGGACTGGAGACAGTATTGGAGAAAGCGCACGCGGGGGGGGGAGGGAAATGGAAGGGCGGGCCAGCTGGACCAGGATGCGGCCTAAGAGTAAGAGATGATTGGAATACGAGGACTATCCTTTCTCTTCGTCAACGTCAGTTCCGTTGGAGGCGCTTGGCGGGGGGGAATAGACTCGTATAAGGAAGGCATGACGGCTTCAACCACCGTGGACAGCTTCCCGGACTCGTGCAGCCACAGGACCCGCGCCGTGTAGAGATGGACACGGTACTGGTCCAGATGTTCGCTGGGCACGGGGGATTCGGTGGGTACCTTCGTAGGTCAAACTCAAGGAGAGTCCCTCGTGCCTATGCGACCCGACCGAGGGACAGACCGTGTCCCGGATGATCACCAGCCGTCCTTTACGGTAGGGAGCGCTATGACTGCCGGATGGAGCTGGGGCAGGACATAGACGCGGGTACGATCGCCTCCCTGATGAGTGACGACGGATGTCGCCGCGTACTCCTGAGATATTGCAGAAAGGTTATATTGAATGTTATAAATAAAAGCGCAAGCCTAACTGTGATATTAGATTAAGCTGGAATGGAAAGGTAAAAAACAACTGTGATAAAATTTTAACTATGTGAAATATTGTTTTTAAAAAAATTGGTTTTAAAGTGAGATGTATTGGAGTATTTTAAAGGGTTATTTTATTGTTTTAAATTGTTAAAATTGTTTAGAGATAGTGTTAATTAGTTATAAGTCTCTAAACTGTGATAGTAGATTAGGTTGTTTTTAGTGTAATGTTTTAAAAATATTTTAAAGTGTATGTTCTCCATTCCAGCTTTGATGCTTTCAGAGTTCGAGTACGTATGACCAAGATGGAAATGTATGACCTTAAATAGGTTAAGTATCTAGCAAATAAGACAAGTTGTCACTCAGCGGGAGGTATGAATGAGGAAGAATGTTAATTGTATGAAAGCGAGAAAGCATGAATGATAGAATAGAATGTGCGTAACGACCCTGACCCACAACACGCAGGGGGGATAGGAAGGGAAAAAAAAAACAAAAAAAAAAAAAAAAAAAAAAAAAAAAAAAAAAAAAAAAAAAAAAAAAAAAAAAACCTAACCTAACCGAACCTAACCTAACCTAACCGAACCTAACCTAACCTAACTAACCTAACCTAACCTTTTTTTTTTTTTGTTTTTTTTTTTTTGTTTTTTTTTTTTTTTTTTTTTTTTTTTTTCGGGGGGAAAATGCGGATGCATCCCACTCTGCCACCGGGGAAGCAGTTGGGGTATGTGGGACTCCAACCCACTAAAACCCCCCGTTTGTCCTTCTCTTCCTTCCGACGTGAGGCCGCCGGGGAACGCCGGACACACCACCGAGACCCCCCCGGCCTCGCCCGTTTTGGGGGCCATCTCTGCAAGAGGATACTCTTGCATGACCTCCGATCCGGCATACTGTGACACTCAGCAGCCGGCCGCCTCAAGGACTATGTCTCCGACAGGACTGGACGTCCCCGTGTCAGTCACGAAGGTCCTCGTCACGGGGGGAGACGCCTGTCATACGCAGCGCTACGCCCGAGCGCTGCGACGGCAAGGGGCAGACAGTGCGGGTCGTCGCTCTATGCCTTCCGCGGAGTCTTCTGAGACATCCACTTCCTTCGCAGAAGGAGAAACACAGTCGCCAAGCCTTCGATGACTGTCATAGCTCCTGAAAACTACGGCGGGGAGCGAGAGAGCGGGCCCACGACCGCGCAAGGTTTGCTCGCTGCGGTGCCCACTGTGAGCAACTCTTCTAACGTGTGTGCGCCGTATCTTCGGCGCATCCGCACTCGTGGCATTGAGTCGTGGGCTCTCTTCCTGCAATTCGACACAGGTACCTCCCGAAGCAGCCGGGCACCGAGAGATCTGCGTGAGGTGGAAGGTGATCACTCCATGCTTTGCGGGGCAACCCATGCTTTGAGCACAGGTCGCACCGCCTCGACAGTCCGAAGTCCGGACCTAACCTAACTAACCTAACCTAACCTAACCTAACTAACCTAACCTAACTAACCTAACCTAACCTAACTAACCTAACCTACCTAACCTAACCTACCTAACCTAACCTAACCTAACCAACCTAACCTAACCTTTTTTTTTTTTTGTTTTTTTTTTTTTGATATCGGTGGTGGAAATGCCCTTACGCATACCCAGCGTCCATTTCGAGGGGGGGGACGCCGGGTTATGTGGGGCTCGGGCAAACTAGGTGCTATGCGTGGCCCCTATACCCACTAAAACCACCACCGCTTGTCCCGCCTTACGAAATGGAGACGCACCGGGTTTCAGTCAAGAACTCTCCGGGCGCCTCGCGTATAAAGACTCCTCCTGGTGGGTGCCCGCGGGGAGCAAAGGCACCCACCTGTCGTCCCGTACCAGCCCTCGCGGGACCGGCACGTAGGGGCCCCCCCCCCCCGACCCCAAGACGACCGCGCGGCCTTAACGGAGCGCACGCCCGGCCGCCGCCCTCCCGTGAGGGAATTGGGCGGCGGCCTCCTCCTCCAGACTCCCCCCCTCACTACTACGAGGAAGGGGGGGACAGCAACCAAGACTCCCCCGGGGGACGCACCCCCAGGGGAAACACAACCAAGACTCCCCCGGGGGACGCACCCCCAGGGGAAACACAACAAAGCCCTGAGGCCCCCTCGCACCGGCCCGGCTAGGGGCCCGTCGCTCACGGCGGGAGGAAGCGGACGGCGTGGTCCTGCCGCCGCGCTCTCCCGCCGGCCCGCAGACGCCTGAAAGGTGCGGCAGCGGGGTCGGCCTCCCTCGTGCGCTCGGCGGCCTCTTCTGACGCATCACTGCGCCGCAGAAGGAGGCCACCGCCTCCTTAAGAACCTTGCGCTGCTCAACATCCGATATAGTATAGTCGGCAGCGAGAGGTCATTACCGACTTGCGCGACGAGGGAGTGGCGTTGCGGCCCCCATGCCGGGCACTCCGCCAGAGTGTGGTGCGCCTGGCAGTTGGCGCACCACACTCGACGCATTCCTGCGTCTCCTCTCGACGAGCCACCTGGTGCAGGTACTTGACGAAAGCATCCATGGCCTGTCAGCACCTGCCACAAGGTGGAACGTAAGGGCCCATACGCCGGCTCATCCAAGGGACAGGTTGGGCCTGATGGCTCCACCGTGTCCCGGCCGGAGGCCAGTGTTGCCTAAGTCTGTCTCACAACGCCGGATCAAGGCGTCATGGGCAACGCGCCTGATCCGGCGGACCGGGCGGGTCCGGCCGACGCTCTCCGGCATCCCGCAGGAAGAGGTACACCCTACGCGAGCGAACTGCGCTGTAGATGCCAAAGGACGCATCGCCCGCGATGAAGCGTAACCGCCGTCCAAGACACCGTACGGTACGCCCGAAAGCGCGGAGCGCCAGGATACGTTGGCCCTCTTAAGAACGGGCCCAGTTCCTGGCGGTACTCGCACCTATCCACCCATACGGGCGCACCGTACAGTGCAATAATCCGCAGGTGCCAGAGTATAGGCGTCGACACAGATGACCCCGGCCCCCCGACATTGGGCAGAGTCTGGGCCCGCGCAGCGGCGGTGGCGGTGAGCTTCGGGAGGAGCCGTTCAAAGTTGCTCCCCGAAGCTCCATCGGCCGTCCAGGGGGTGAGCCCAAGATAAGGGTGCCCTGCACAGGCACCCCTCAACCCGGAAGGGATGATCGCGCCCCGAGGGACTACGCAGGGGTCCGTGGAAGAGGAGGGCCTTCCTCTTTGAGACGGAGACCCTCAACCCAGCCGCCTCGATACGGTCCACCACCAGCGACGTGCTAGTGGCGGCCAGACGAGCAGCCCTCGTCGTAGCTCCTCCCCAGGGCCGAAGACGAGGGTGTCGTCCGCGTAGCATAGCACCCTCGTCCCGGAGACGGCTGCCGTCAGCAGCCAGTCGTACGCGAGGTTCCACAACAAGGGGCCCACGACCGACCCCTGTGGAACACGCTCTCCACGCGCCGCCGATGTACTCCGCCGCTGCCATTCAACCCAGACGATCGTCCTGTCCTGGAGGTACGCCCCCAACAGCCCGACAATGTAGGGGGGGAGCCGGAAGAACTCCAGACGCCCCCTGATCGTAGCAATGGCCGGCTGTTGGAAGGCGTTCTCGATGTCTAAGGACACCCCCAGGACCACCTCGCCGTCACCGAAGGCCTCCAGACAGAGGCCCTTCAGGTCGAGCAGGGCGCCAACGGGATCCGCCCTGCCGAAATCCGTACTGGGCCTCATGGAGGCCCGGCCCCACCTCGGCGAGGTGCCGAACGAGGACGGCCGGCCAGGAGCTTCTGAAGACATACAAGGATAGTACAGAAGTGGACGAGCGGTCGTTACGCGGAAGGGGAGTCGGGGTCACGGTCCCCCTTCGCAGCAGGCAAAGCCTGCCCGGTCTTCCATCGTCCGGGAAACTGCACGCGCCGAATGCAGGCATCGTACAGTCCCCGGAGTCCTCGCAGGTGACTGGCGGCCACCCAGAGAGCCCTCGAAGGGACCCCGTCGGGCCCCCGGAGCAGTACGTCGCCCCGAGACGATCCAGGGCCACGTCCAGCTCCCTGTCCGTCAGGGGAGGGCCCTCCTCTGTGGCCGCCGCAGGGGCGTTCGGTGCGACGATCCGGGGGCTGGAATGACGCATCAGCCCCCGGGAACAACCGGTCCCACCACCCCTTGGAGGAAGTCCCGGGTCCAGGGCATCCGTTAGGGGGAGACGGCGGCACAGAGCGTTTCCGTGCCGCATTGAACGGGCGACCACATGGTCCTGTCGACCCATGCCAACAACTACTCCCAGGCACGGTGTCTTCGGCCCGGACTATGGAGAGCCCCGCAGGGTTCTGCGGGTTCCGCATACTGACCCTGCAGCCGCTCCTCCTCCCCCGTCACATGCGTGCGCCGACGCCGACAAGCTTGCAGTGCCCGGCGACGAGCCTGGGCCGCCGCCGGAGGCCGGGAGAGACTCCTCCGACCAACAGTCAATGGCGGCGGCCATGGACGTCGGCCGATCCTGGGAATGGCCGCATCGAAACCCTGAAGAGCGCTGTGGATGCGACCCTCCAGCTCGTCGACGCCGACGTCGTCTGAGCCTACGGGGCTTATGTCCATTTTTGGAAACAGCGCGACTTGTCATTTATTCGCGTCATGCTTTTCTTTTTTTCTTTGTCGAACTTCCGAGGCCCAACGAGGAAGTGGAAACGGGGCGCGATGATGTTGTGCCGCGCCCCTGAGGAGGGGAGACCTCGAACCTGATGTATCGGTGACCGATAAGTCTCAACTCATATTCAACCGACAATTGGACCACACGCGAGCGCAAGCGCCGGTGAGGCAAAGGGAGGGTCCACGATGGACCCCCCCGAAAAGATTGAAAGAAACTAGGGAGCGAGTTTAACTCGTGAGGAGGATAAGAACGGAGGTCAGTGCACAATGTTTATACTGATATTTAAAGATCGCGTCAAGGTGAGGTGCCGCCCAAAGTAGAGGGACTTGGAGTTAAAGTCGCCGAGGACCCAAGATTTCCTCGGCGACAGCCTGCCCGCGGCGGCACTACAGAGTCGAAACACAACAAGATAGCAGACCTATAGCTGAAACGTGTCGAGACCCGGGGGGCCGGCTTTCAGAGTTAAGGATTAACCCACCAAACGGCGGCAAGAGGAACTAAACCAAAAACAGGACGCAAGGGTAGCAGTGCAAAGAGCGAGGGAAGAGGTATAAGCGAGGGCGGAAGGCGCCCGCTCTCGAAAGAAAAGAAAACGTGAGTACACAGAGTCCCAAACCCAGGATGATTGGGCGGGGATCCAGTACGGACTCAGATGCCACGCCAAAATGTGGCACCCACTCCCCAGCGATGCAGGAACAAAGTCCCTGGCGTTGGCGGAGTGGTTAATTCGCCGCAGGAGTGAGATATGGGCCATCACTTGATGGCCACACTCTCGCCTCCTTACAGGCGAACTCCTCTGCTCCACGACGCGGGAAGGTGTCCCGGCCGCAGCCTTTCCTTTGACCATGGGGGGGAAGCAAGCTCTCCCCCCCATCAAATGGTTCGACTTCCGGCCAGAGTCGGCGCAGACGGAGCATCGGAACTCCGACTGGCACTCGCCGACCCTGTGACCCACCTTACCGCATCGGAAGCAGAGGTCCTTCCGCGATTTGGGGGGATGGGCACGTAGCAGAGGTGGCCGCTCGCCAGGAGTTGAAGCAGCGCAATGGGCGGCTGCTCCGGGCCACGATCTTGGCCGAGGCCACCCGACCAAGAAGACGGGCCCTTTTCTGCCAGCTGCTTCGCGGCGGCGACCGGGCACGTGACGATAGTGGGGACCATCCCCAGGAACGCCCTTACGGGCAGGGCCTCACATGCCCGGCTGGGCAGCCCGTTGCAGCGGACCAACCGCAGCCAAGACGTCTCTTTGGGGCCGAGTCGTCCAGCTCGGTCACCCGCAGATCTGCGGTTTTGACCGCCGGACGACGTCGGCCACCCCAGCTAGCGAAGCTTTCAATTTCTCCGCTAGTGGTTCCGCCTTGTCGTGGGGGGCTGTGGATGGCCCCAGCTCAAAAAAGTCGGGCCCCCGCAATGGTGGGCCGCACCCGCACTGGCCCACGAGCCAAGTCTCGAGGGCGGACGTCTTAACCGGGACGTCATGGCCTCCCGGTAAGACGTCCACACTCGGCCAAAGGACTCGGGCCGACGCTTGACGATCACTGCGGCCGTCTTGGGCGGCGCAAGCTTGGGCCCCTTCTTGGCGGGGGGCCGCATTCTTTGCGGGGGCCAGGTGTTGGAGCAGGTGTTGGCCGCCGGGGGCGCGGGCCTCCTAGCTGCATTGGCCCGCGACTTCGGCAACCACCTGCGCCCACGAGCCCTCCTCCGTGGAGGGCCGGGCAGTGGCACGCTTCCGCACCCTCTCACCCTCAGCCGAGGATGGTTGTGAGGGCGGGAGTGTCGAGGCACTCTTCGGCGCCCGGCGAGGTGCCGGCGCCAGTCTGGGGCGCCAAAGGCGCCGCCGGGCCGAGGTCCCGGACGAGGTGGAGGGGGGTGGACGGATGGTGGGGGCGCTGGAAGGAGGCGGCATTACAAGCCTCCGCGAAGCGGCCCTCAATAAACCGCAGACGAGGCACGAGAATAATGATAAGACGCCCGATCCCGCGCGCGTTGATAAGGGCCGAAAAAATCAGTCGGTTCCGGACGGAGAGGATGAGGCCGCGGCCTCCACTGGCACGGGCCCCGCCCCATTGCGCAGTGCCGCCACCTGCTGGCTGAGCTCCTCGTTTGATTTTGAAGGCGAGGAGCTCACGCCTTATGTACTCGACCTCCGTCTCCAGTGCGACGATGTCGCTGCGGAGACGGAGGTCATACTCCGCTCGGTCGCGACGCCAGGGCTGTCAACCGCATCCTTGATGGAGAGGACGGCTGGTTGAGTATCTTCTGGAAGCCGCCGGACAGTGATGTGCGCGTTTGCAGACGAGCGAAATATCACCGGCGGCTCCCTCCACCTCACTGACCAACTCAACTGTGGTCAGGTCCCTGCGGCTTCCGGATTGGAGCATCCGCACACCCGTCACCATCCGAAGAGGGCGGCCCCGGCTTCCGGAACGGTCGGCGGCCACGGTCGCCGGAAGGCGGCACCTCCGCAGGCGGGACCGGGTGCTCGACGGTCCCTACTCGCGACGACGCCGATCCCCCGCTCTCCGAGGCAGGCGAAGTCCCACAGGGTCCGCCGCTACCGCGCGGTCCCGCACTCCTCCACCTGGGGACGCCGCCCTCAGTGATGCCGTCCGCGCCTAGAACTTGAGGCACACCGCGTCTTAACTGCCCTCTTCGCTGGCACCGCACTAGCTCCGCCCTTCGCCGGCACTGAGCCTCCGCCATCTCGGCCGTCATCTTCACCGCCCTTTCGGGCACCAAACCATCATTATTTTTAAAGTTTTTTACAGAATCCATATTAAATCCCACGAGTCACGGGTACTTTGGAAGGTCACCTTCGACAGAGCCCGTGTTGTCTCCGGTAAGCCTAGGTATCGGGTCCAGGGGGTCGGCCGGTCCCCTGTCGGGTTCCGCAGTAGAGACTGGACTCCCCCTCCGGTCATGCAACTCTCACCTGCGTCGCCGCAACCTACCTAACCTAACCTAACCTAACCTAACCTAACCTAACCTAACCTAACCTAACCTAACTACCGCATGGGAATATCCGCTGCTCTATCGTAGACCTTACCATGATTTCCGATGACATCGCTGGTCATATCGCCGACTGGAAAGTGGCCACATCATGTATGCCCATTCTCGGATCACCATGGTATTACCTTCAACCTAGAATTAAACAAAAATAACATTAACAATAACCGTAAAACCACTACCTTTAAATATAACACAAATAATATCAAAGATTGGACACCCCTGAAAGATAAAATAAAAGAAAAATATTATAAAACAAACTTACCCGAAATAATCATAGAAGAACTGCAGCCGCAAACTCTCCAAAACTCATCGCCGAGATCACTGGAATCATCCAGGGAAACCTGCAACAAATACTTACCTCGACCCTCTGGAGGCAGGAAACGAGCCATCTGGTGGACCGACGAGCTGGAAAACCTGAAACAAAAAGTTTTAAATAATCATAGAGAATTAAGTAAACTTAAAAAGAAAAATCTGCCTCTGGAAGAAGCCTTAAAAGTTAAAGCTGAGATCAAGAAATTATATGCAGAAAAAATACGCTCCACCTCGACGCAGCATTTCAGGGAATTCTGCAACAAACAGGGGAAAGAAGACGTCTGGTCTATCACCAACAAATTATTAAAAACAAGAGCTCAGATCAGACCCCCTAGCACTATACTCACTCCGTCCAACATCCTTACCACCAACAGCACGGAAACTGCACAGGCATTTCTTGACCACTTCTTCCCCGAAGACACTCCTGATACTCTCCCCTCGCATACCGCAGCACGCTCTTTTGTTGGCCGTGATCCAGTAACTCATCAGAAGAACCTCCATTCACCACAGAGGAAATTATAAACGCGCTCAGGGAGATGAACCCGAGAAAGGCGCCCGGGACTGATGGTCTCACCTCGGACATTTGGCTTTGTTTTGCTGAATGCCTTCCCGAGGTGATGACAGGCATTATGAACAGGTGCATGACTCTGGGGACATTTCCCGAGGCGTGGAAGTGTGCATTCATCAAAATAATCCCTAAGCCCAATAAACCATCATACTCCAACCTAACGTCCTTCAGACCGATCGGCCTTCTACCAGTTATCGGCAAACTTCTAGAAAAACTCATAATCCAAAGACTCAATTTCCATCTCAATATTAACAACAATTCCAACCCCAAACAGTTTGCATTCAAACAGCAGAGCTCTACTACCATGGCTCTCCACCAACTCATCAGCGGTATCAAGGAGGCCAAGGCCAAAGCACTACAGGTTGCCATTGTCTCCCTGGACATTAAGGCGGCGTTTGACCATGCATGGTGGCCTGCATTCGTGCGGAGACTCCATAGAGTCAATTGCCCCAGTAACATCCACAAAATTCTGCTCAATTACCTCTGCGACAGAAAGGTCTCCATCAATGTCGCTGATTCCACCGCATCGAAGCCCATGACTCGTGGGTGCATCCAGGGATCCGTCTGCGGTCCTACAGTGTGGAACCTAATCCTGGATGACCTACTTGAGACTGGGCTTCCGGAAGGCTGCACCATCCAGGCCTATGCGGACGACGTCACCCTTCTGGCCGTACACAAGAATGCCGAAATGTTGTCTGTTAACATCAACGACGCGCTGGACAAGATAAGCAAATGGGGAGAAGACAACAAACTATATTTTGGACCCGAAAAGACAGTGGCAGTAATATTTACAAGAAAAGCTCAAAAGAAAGTTAAAATATTCATGAATAACAGACTCATAACACCCAGTACCGAAACCAAAATCCTCGGTGTCACAATAGACGTCAGATTAACTTTCATTAAACACGTAGCGAATGTTATTAACAAAGCCAAAAGGATTCACAATAAACTTACCACCTACATCCGCCCAACCTGGGGTGTGCACCCTGGAAATGTTACAACAATCTACCAACAAGTCATCGAACCCATTGTATGCTACGCTGCTTCAATATGGGAACCCGCTCTGAAATACAAGATCACACAGAAGCGGCTTCTGTCCCTTCAGCGCGGGTTCGCCATCAAGATCATTAGAGGTTTTAAAACCATCAACACAATAAACGCCATTGCCCTCTCCGGCCTTACACCCCTCACCATCAAAGCCCAGCAAATGGCTACGGTGGAGCTATCCAAAATGGTAGGAACCACAAAATTCCTACCTGAGGACATCACTCTGGAAAGACCAACACCACTTTCCAATCACATTCACCCTTCTGAGCGGAGACGCATTCCCTACCTAGAAGCGAATTCTGAGGACGACATCCAAAAACTCAGACAAGAACTCCCAAATGCCATCTTCGCCTACACTGATGGAAGCAAGCACGATGGATTGGTGGGAGCGGCATACGTCATCTACCATCATGATGGCCGCATCACCACCAAAAAGGTGAAGCTGCATCCATCGAATACGGTATTCCAGGCGGAAATGGTTGCAATTCACCATCTTTGCAACTGGTATGGAAACCTCAACACTAAACCGGACATCTATATTTGCTCTGACTCCAAATCATCTTTGGATGAAATAGCCAACCCCCTGAGCAACAATAAATATGCTACCTCCATCCAGCGCACTCTTCTCAAGAACAGCCGCGTCAAGCTCGTGTGGGTCCGGGCGCATGTGGGCATTGCTGGCAACGAGGCCGCAGATGTAGCAGCAAAAGCTGCTGCTGAAAAGCATAGCCGACCACATGCCGCGGAATTCCCCATCAGTTATGTCCGAAGTATCCTCAAAACCGATGGAATAAGCCAATGTGAGGCCATGTACCAGGAGAATAGGCTGGGCCCCATTCTTAAGGAATGGTGCCCCACTACCGCCCATATTAAAGTTCTAACTGACAAAACAAACTTATCTTTCCAACTTACACAAATTCTCACTGGACATGGCTATCACAAGGCTTATCTCCATCGGTTTAACATCACTGATAACGACTCATGCCCCTGCGATGGCTTAACCTCTCAGACCATACTCCACTTAATTAAAGATTGCCCCAAATTTTATAGATCAAGAAACCAACCATGAAATCGCATGCCACTCACTCCAAATCTCACCTTTCAACCTTACATCCATATTAACGAAAGAAAGCACTACTAACAGTTTCATCAGTCATATTGAACACATTATTGACAACTTAAAAACCTTCAACGGCACCTAATATCATAAATCTTACATAATTTCTACCTTCTACCTACAATTTACTACTGTTTATACAAATATACTTATACTTTACCACCTCTTTTACACCTATCGTAATTTGAACTAATCACACAGCCGCGTATAAAATCGCGCGGCTTTAAACGCCCAAAAAAAAAAAAAAAAAAAAACCTAACCTAACCTAACCTAACCTAACCTAACCTAACCTAACCTTTTTTTTTTTTTTTTTTTTTTTTTTTTTTGATATCGGTGGTGAAATGCCCTTACGCATACCCAGCGTCCCCATTTCGAGGAGGGGGCCGCCGGGTTATGTGGGGCTCGGGCCACTGGTGTTAGGCGTGTCCCTATACCCACTAAAACCACCACCGCTTGTCCGCCTTCGCAAACTGAACGCCCGGGTTTTCAGTCAGCAACTCTCCGGCGCCTCCGCGTATAAAGACGCCTCTGGTGGTTGCCCGCGGGGAGCAAAGGCACCCACCTGTCGTCCGTACAGCCCTCTCGCGGACCCGGCACGTAGGGTCCCCCCGACCCCAAGAG
>JAGSMW010000228.1:0-12984 GCA_029286795.1 Byasa hedistus | reverse complement strand
TTCTACCTTCTACCTACATTTACTACTGTTTTAGAACATAGACTTATACTTTACCACCCTTTACACCTATCGTCATTTGAACTACTCACACAGCCGCGTATCAAATCGCGGGCTTTAAAACGCCCAAAAAAAAAAAAAAAACCTAACTAACTAACCTAACCTAACTAACCTAACCTAACCTTTTTTTTTTTTGTTTTTTTTTTTTTTTTTGATATCGGTGGTGAAATGCCCTTACGCATACCCAGCGTCCCCATTTCGAGGAGGGGGCCGCCGGGTTATGTGGGGCTCGGGCCACTGGTGTTAGGCGTGTCCCTATACCCACTAAAACCACCACCGCTTGTCCGCCTTCGCAAACTGAACGCCCGGGTTTTCAGTCAGCAACTCTCCGGCGCCTCCGCGTATAAAGACGCCTCTGGTGGTTGCCCGCGGGGAGCAAAGGCACCCACCTGTCGTCCGTACAGCCCTCTCGCGGACCCGGCACGTAGGGTCCCCCCGACCCCAAGAGAACCGCGCGCGCGCGTTCGCATCCAGCCGAATGAGATAGAGTCCATTCTCGTGTCCCCATCTGAGCGAAGGCTTTTTGACCTTGTGAGCTCGGGAGCTTGGCGCGTCCATCCCACTGGGATGGTGACGCGCATTTGTTCTCTATGATGGCTTTCTTTTCACCAAGCGCGCTAATCTCTTCTTGAGTTCGATGTGAGCCACGCGCGGCGGGGCGGGGTGCGTGGTCGCCGTTGTTAGCGTGGTTAGAGCGCGGGCTGGCGGCTACGTGCAGGTGGTGGCGCTACGCCGAGGCCATGCCGCCCTGGGGAATGGAAGTAGTCGCGCGAAGTCGAGGATGGTCGTGCTCGCGGCTGTCTGTTGTGGGACACCACGTCGAGACTAGCCCAGGCGGCGGAGCAGCAGCGTCGCATGCGGGCACGCCTCGGCGTCATGGCCGTAGGCCATGCTGGCTCCAGCACAGAAGGCCTGGGCAGGTCGGCATAGCCCTGCCAATCACGCCCTTGAGAAACAGTCCGCCCAGCCCCGAGCATAGTGGCCGGGCGGCGCGCGAACACGATCGCCAGCAGGCCTGCAGGCGGGCCGCACGGCGTCCATGACCCTGCGCATGCAGTGCTAGGCCTCGGCCCAGGATGCGCGCGCTGTATGGGGTTTCATCGGCGGGGTCTTCGTCCAGCGCGGACACGGCTGCAAGCGGCCGCGTCGAACTCTGCACGCGGCCCCGGGACAGGAAGGCGTCGCGGAAGAAGAAACCCGAGATGCGCAGCGTACATCCACGCGCGGCCGGCCGGCCATGCCACGAGCGGCACGACTCGAAGTCCACCACGCGATGGTGCCGGGCGGCCAATTTGGGCGCACGCCGAATCAGAGCGCCAAAGGCCTGGAGGCGATTGTCGTCGCAGCCCGTGCGCATGGTGCCGTGCCCCCAGACCGACAGGCCCAGGGTGCGAGGGGCTCGCCGTGCTAATAGTAGCGCTCCAGCAGCCTGAAGCGTGGCCTGCTGGCCCAGCTCCCAGGCGAGGCAATGGTGGGAAGGGCGCGCGTGTCCAGCCGATAGAAATTGCGCCCCGTGGGCAGCACGTCGGGCCGCCCGCGCGAGGGGCGATCCTCGCGCTGGGCACGGGCGGCACGAAGCGGCCCTGCAGCCCGACGCCGCAGCAGCAGCTGGCGCATCCTCGCCGCGCAGGCATCCAGCGAGGGCGCGCACGGCTAGCACTGTTCCAGCGAGGCGCGGTCGGAGGCCCGTCCCCGGCCGGGGCATCACCTTCAGCAACTGCTGCGCCAGCAGCTCCAGGGCGCTCGCGCGTTGTCGACCTCATGGCGCCAGGGCTCGTCGCTCACGGCTGCAGGGCGGCGGGGGCGCGCGCCGGTCCAGGGGCGTGCAGGCTCATGCGCAGCGGATCGAACCCGGGGATGTCCAGCAGGTGCGGCGGCCAGCGACTGTATCAGGCCCTGGCTTGCGTCCCGATCGGGAAGCGCGCGCCAGCGCCAGCAGCGTGTCGCGGCCGCTGGCGGCCTTGCGGCGAGGCCCGAAGACATGCAGGCGTCGCGATCTGGAGTTTCCTTGAGCTCGCACAGGTAAGGAGTTATGCGTTGAGCACGGAATCGTTCGTCCTGCGCGGCACCGGGCGCCAGGTTCCAGATCTGGTCCAGGTGATAGGCGGCGCAACGATGTGCCCGGATCTGGCGGCGCAGCAGCCGCCGCGACCGCGCATCGACAAGCAGGGCATCGTAGTACTAATCCACCAGGCGCTCCAGGTCCTGCAGCGGGCCGTGGTTTCGGCGCGCGTCCGCGGCTGCATAAGGTGGTCGATGATCCACGGCCTGGCTGCGGGCGGCTGGCCTGGGCGACTCCCGGGATGTTGACGAGAAGCGGGTACAGGTGGCGGCAGCGGGCACAGATGCATCGGGCATCACGCGCCGACAGCGCCAGGATCTTGACCGGCAGCACTCGGAGGGTTGCCATGCTGCCCACGTGGACCATGGCGTCCACGGCAAAGCGGTCGGTCGCGCCAGCCAGAAGTAGACGGCCAGGTAGCTGGGGGCGGGCACCAGCTCGGATCGTGGCTAGCTCGGCATAGTCCTGCGCGGCCCATGCTTTTACCGACCAATGCCGCGCCGGCTGTATGCCGACAAAAGACATTGGCCCAGGCGGGCAGGCCCGCGATCATGAAGCGGCCCTGGCGCAGCAAGAGGGTCGGCATCGGGCGCGACCCAGCGCGCCGTGATGGCGTTCGGCCAGGCCGTCCGGCCAGCGCGGACCGGCGCGCCAGGACTCGTCCAGCGAACATAGCTTTGCCAGTGCCGGGCGCAGCGGCCACTGGGCCGGGTGTCGTTGGCAATGCCCTGCCTGCAGGGTTGGTGGGATCAAGCCGCCTCGCCATCGGCGGGCATGCTGCGCGGGGTTCGACCAGCTCATGCCCTTCGGCCGCCAGGTGTGCAGGATTGCGACTCACCGAAGGCCGGCGTATCAGCCCCACGCGCTCGATGCGGCCACTCAGCTGCCCGGATAGTTGGCCAGCACCAGGGCCAGGCGCTTGTCGCGCGCGGGAAGGCTGCGCAGGCGGCACACCAGCGCCAGGCCAGGTCGGCCACGAAATCCACGCGGTCGGGTCGGCGGTAGGCCACCACGTCGGCCTGGCTGAAGGCGCCAGCGGTGGGACAGGCCCTTGAAGTGATGGCGAGCCGTGATGATGCGGCAATCCATTCTCCGGTAAGCACCACCGCATGGCGATATCGCGCGGGGCGCAGGCCTGGCTGTCGGACCCACCAGTCCCTCGCGGTTTGCGCCGCTGGCCACTGGACCTGCAAGCACGGGCGCATCGCCGGCCAGGGCCGTGCCCGATTCCCGCGCCGAGAACGCCCGTGTGTGAGACCAGCCGCACGGCATGGTTCTTCGCGAGCTGGCGCAGCGTGGCCAGGCCAGCGGGTCATTGAGCGAGTCCAGCGCCACGGGCAGCGGGTTCATGCCGCGCTGCTGCAGCGACAGGGCCATGGGCGTCGAAGGTGCCGTATTGCCGGGCAGCAGGTGGGAGCGGTAGAACACCAGGGCCACCGTGGGCGCGCCGCTCCAGGCTCGCTGCAGTCGTCGATCCGGCCACCGTCTGGCTGCACCTGGGCAGGTGGGTGTCGTTCTCGAACACGCCGGCGGCACGTGCTGCTGCCTGCGGCAGTGTGTCGCGTCGGCAGCTCGCATCGCCCCGTCCAGCCCGTGTAGCGTGGCCTTGAGATTCGTGCGCGCATTGTGCCGCGCCGCCGGCGCAGGTACTGCCACGCTGGCGGCATGTGCGCTGCAGGCAGCTTTGTCTGCGCGCCGCAGGTGCGGGTCTTCCTGCAGGTCACCCTAGAACATGCCATGGCGCCTGCCCCTTGCGGCGCGCAGCGAGCCGATCTGCTCGATGCCGTAGGGCCGATGCCCGATTCCGAGCCCAGTTGGGTCCACGATGACCACGCGCGCATGGCGCCGCACCTCGTCCCATACAGGTCGCAGCGAGGCCGGCTGGCTCAGGTACGCAGATTGGCCAGCCGCACCGAGGGAAAGTCCCCGACGCCCCGGCCGTGCGCGGCCACGGCCGAGGACATCAGGCCAGCGTTGTGTCGCGGCGCGAGCTATTGATGACGATGTCGGCGGCGTCCTGGGTCGAGGCGGGTGCGATGCGCTCGTCCTCGACGAAGCCGCCGGGGCGCGTGGACAGCAGGTGCATGAACAGTTTCAGTGCGGATCGTAAGTCAGGCGGCCCCATTCTCGCATCCTTGGGCATCGCTGCTTGTCAAGGTCTTGCCCGATGAACACCAGGCGCCGTGCCGCGTGCCTCGCCCTCGCGCCAGGCGCGGGTCGACTGGTGGTCGAAGCGGCGGCCCACGCCTGCATAAATAAAAAAAAACACCATCGCATGGGCTTGCCCGGGATCTCGGCAAAGCCTTGACGCGCAGATGCTGTGCTGCTCCACCAGCGTCTCCCAGCGCGGCCAGCATGCGGTCGCGGGTCCCGTCTGGCGGTCGATCACGTGGAGTCGAAGTCGTCGTGTCCAGGGTCTTCGTCGTGGTCCGTGGTGGCTCACTCCTGGTCGATGTGTCCTCGGCCGCCTTGGCCAGGCCCAGCACCACGTCCAGAGGCAGGGCGGCCCGGGACGATTGCACGATCTTGACTCGGGGCGGCAGCTCCCCCCCCTCGGCGCCAAAAACCCAGGGGGTCACGCGCGCCAGGGCCTCGGCATCGGCCAGGTCCGTCTTGTTGAGCACCACCAGGTCATGCTGCGCCCAGCTGTCCTCGAAGATTTCGTGCAAGCGGCGACTCGTGGGTCCAGGTTGGGGTCGCACGGCGTCAGCTCGTCCACGGCCTGGGGATTGGCGGGCGAACTTGCCGCTGGCGGCCGCTGGCGTTTCCACCACGGTGACCACCGCGTCCACGGTGACACGTTGGCGATCTCGGCCACTGGAGGCCTGACCAGGGGCTTGGGCAGGTGCCAGGCCGAGGGTCTCGATGATCACGGCGTCGATCCTGTCCGCGGCGCTCGGCCAGCGCGCGCATCCGGGAAGAACTCCTCCTGCACCTGTGCAGCCATGCCGCCTTTGGGCCAGCTCGTACAGCGCGCCTTCGCGCTCGTTGCCCTCGTCGTCGAGCCGATGCCCAGCCCTTGAGGATCTCGCCGTCGATGCCCTCTCGCCGAACTCGTTGACATCACAGCGTATTCTCCGGCCATGGGCGTTGTCTCAGGATTTGGCGTCAGGCATCGTGGTCTTGCTCGCTTCCGCATGAAAGCCGGTGGACGATTGTGCGGAATCGTGCGGTTTGCATGGAAGGTTCTCCAGAAAAAAGAGGAAGTACAGACTGTGGCGACAGGCACGGCGCGGCGCAATGAAGGACAGAACCTCCTGCGCAAACAGTTCCCTGCCGGCGAGGGCCTGGGGCATCGCTCCACAGCCGTTGGCGTTGAAGACGCAGCGCAGCTGGCCATGCCCAGTGCGCTCGCGCAAGCGGTGATCTGCGCATGGCACTGCCGGGCGTGCCATGGATGAATTGCTGCGGCCAGCACGCGCGGCACATCGATGGCAGCACCTGGTCGGCCGGCACGCCGCGGCTTGCCGCAAAGTACACGCGCGCGCTGGTAGCAGCCTGGCGGCCACACGTGGCCCAGCTGTGCCTGCACGGCGGCCTCATCGGTACCGATGCAGACATAGCGCGCCAGCGGATGAACCGCACGCAGCGCGCGGCATCGCGCCCCCGCTTCCCGGCACGGCCTCCAGGCGCTCCCGCTGCGTGCCTTCGGGGCGGCTCCAGGCTCACAGCAGGGGCAGATTCTGATCGACGGCCAAAGCCAGGGTCTCAGCCGTGGAGCCGGCCCACATCCAAGGGAGATGCGGGCGCTGCACGGTCGAAGGCAGGGCCGGGCCGGTCCTCGAATGCGCCACGGCCCCTGCCCTGCTGCGATGGCTGCCGGCAGCGCCTCCCCCAGGATTCGGCAAGGACTGCCGAAGCGTTCGCGCGTGCTGTCCGCATCGATCTGCAGGGGCGCGCAGCGCGGCCGGTTCCTTGCCCAGGCGCAACACCCCCGTCCGATGCGGCCGGCGCTTTGGCAGGTCCAGCTGGGCAATCTCTCGGCCAGCATCATCGGATGGTGGCAGCGGCAGCACCAGCAACCGAGGTGCCCACGCGCAGCCTCTCTGTGCGCGCCCGCACGGCGGCGGCCAGCAAGCAGGGGCGAGGATAGGGCCAGGCGGTATCTGGCACGCGGAATTCGTTGAACCACACGCCTGGAAACCCAGGGCGCTCGGCGCGCTCGAACACCCGCCAGATTCCGGTGCCCGCCGCGCGTGGCGTCGCGCTCAGCCGGCCAGATCGATGCTCCATGGGTTCAGTTCTCCTGTTTCAGCCGCGCGCGCAGCAGGTTTTGCGGAGTGCGTCGATGCGCTCGAACTCCACGCCCGAACACGGCATCCAGCCCCGGCGCATGCAGCAGCTCGGCAAGGGCCCTCATCGAGCGCAATGCGCCCCTGGTTCCAGCACGATGACGCGCCCGAAAGTGCGCCAGCGCCATGTCCAGGTCATGCATACCCACCACAACCAGCCGCTCGCGCCCACGCTGCGCCAGCGCTGCACAGGGCCAGGCGGTGTCGCACGTCCAGCGCGGCGCCGGGCTCGTCGCCAGAGCACGGGGGGTCGGTGGCCCCAGCACGGTGGCCAGCAGGCACGCGCCTGCTCGCCGCCGGACGCGTGGACCAGCGCCTGCGCGCGATCCATGCAGCCGGCCTTCACTTGCCCCCGACATCCCCCCGGCCCCCAGCCGCATTTGCATGAGCTCGCCAGCTTCAGGTCCCAGTGCGGCGCAAGCGCTGGGGCATGTAGCCCACGCGGCGTGCGCCGCTCGTCTACGGCAGGGTTGCAATGTCTTGCCCGTCCAGCCGCACGTTGCCGGTGCAGGCGCCTGCAGCCCCCCAGCAAGGGACAGCAGGCTGGACTTGCCCCGCGCCATTGGGTCCCACCAGGGCACACGGCGCCCGCAGGCGGGCAGCTGATCGAGACGGCGTCCAGCACGCTGCGCCACGGTGGCTCATCGTTAGGGACCGGCCTGCAGCGTGGTGGGGCGCCAGATTGGCACCGTTCATTGCGGACCTCAGCCGGCGCGCCCGCAGCACGATGAAGAAGGGCCCGCCGGCCACGGCCGTGACCAGGCCCTCGGTGATTTCGCCGGCGCGCACCCTGCTCGCAATGTCATCGGCCAGCGTGACTATGATGGCGCCCGTGAGCGCCGACGCCGGCAGGGCCGCGGGTGCATCGGTCCCGCCATCCAGCGCGCCGATGGTGCGGCGCAGCCCAGCCCCCACTAAGGCCACCAGCCCTCCATAGGCCACGGCCACGGCCACCACCAGCGAGCCGGCCAGCACGGCATCGGCGTGAAACGCGCCACATCCAGGCCTAAGCCCTGGGCCGCATCGGCACCCAGGCCCAGTCAGGTCCACCCTCCCCGCCAGCGCCATGGCCCCGGCCAGGCAGGCAATTGAGGCGCCTGGCCAGCAGGCCCAGGCGCTCCAGTACGGGCTTCGTATCCGCCCGCACCCACTGAGCACCACCTGCAGGTCACCGTCTCATCGGCAGCGCCAGCATCAGGAACGAGCGCAGCAGCGCGCCCAGCACGGCCGCCAGCGCACACGCCGGCCAGCAGCTGCCGGGCCGCATCGTGGAACCGGCCACGCGCAGGACGCCAGCACCAGCACGTCGAACTCCAGGCGCCGGCAAAGGCCAGCACGGGCAGCGTCAAGGCCTGGACAGGCCGAAAACAATAGATGCATGGGAACCAGCAGGGCGACAGTCGCCCCCAGCGCCGCGCGCCCGAGGCCGCCAGCAGATAGGGCTCGGACAGCGGATTGCGGAACACGCCCCCCCTGGAAGATGGCGCCCGACAGGCCCAGAAGCGCGCCCACAAGGCGGCTGCCAAGCACGCGCGGCAACGCGCACTGCCCAGCAGCAGGCCGGTGCGCAGGCTGTCTGCGCCGCCCAGTGCGCGGCCAGCAGGTCGGCCGGGCTGGCACACTTGTGGCCCAGCGCGGCGGCAATCAGCAGGCTGGCCAGCAGCAGCAGGACCGCACCGGCCCAGGGGGCCACGCAGGTGGATTGTGAACGGGAATGTCATGCGGCCTCCCCGGCCCAGCAGCAGGGTGCAGCCAGCGCGAGAGCTTTTCCACGCCGCCGAAGGTGCGCGGCAAAGGGATATCAGGAAACTCGGCGCGCGCAACCCGTGGTGGATCCGGCCCGCCCGCGCACGGCACGCAGGTCGCGCCAGCCGCGTGGCCGCGATCAGCCGCAGGTGGCCTCTGCGTGGCCTGCGAAACAGCGAGCACGTCGGGCGTCGGCGGCCAGAACGGCCTCGGGCGGGACTGGGGAAACGTGACCCAGGCAGTCAGAGAGAACGCGGCGCCAGCGCGCCACCATGGCATCGCCGGTATAGGTGACCGGGCAGGGCCGCCAAGCAGGCATGCCGTTTGCCCAGCCGACCCCCCGTCACCCATGAGCGCGCGCGGCGGGGCTGGCGGCCACCTGCCGGTCACGCGCAAGCTAGCCGCGCCTCCTGCGCAAGGGCAAGCGCCTGGCCCGCGAGCAGGCTCAACGAAAGTGGAGCGGGGACACAAGGCGCAGGTCTGGTCCATAACAGCGGCCAGAGAGCGGCCTGAGCAGCACCAATACCGGCCAAGCCGATGCGCTCCATCGGGAATCGACAGCTTGGCGCCGCCTGGAGCGCGGGTCGTGACGATGACCAGGTCCGGCTGGCGCGCCACCCCGGCGTCCACCGAGAACCCAGCCGCCCGGCCCACCTTGGGAATGCGCTCCACGCCGGGCGGAAAGCGCGGAAATCCTCCACGCCCCCCACGCGGTCCAGCAGGACCAGCGCGGCCACCAGTTTCGGGATTGGAGGCAAAGATGGAGACGATGCGCTGCGGCGGCGCGGCAATCTCCACGCGCCGGCCCACAGCGCATCTGCAGCACCCACCGGACCGCCTGCAGCGACGGTGTCGGCCAGGCGCGGGCAGGCGCAGCCCAGGGCCGCCGCCGCGCCCTGACGCAGCAACTGGCGGCGCGTGGTGCTGGCTTGCCTCATGCCGTGGTCCTCAAAACTCTGCCTGTATGCCGACCATGATTTCGCGGCCCCCATCGACGTTCCGCAGCCGCGTCCTGGTCGCGGGTTGGCGGCAGGCGCGCGGTCCAGCGCGATGAAGATGGGATTGCGGTTAAGGTCGAACAGGTTGTTGACGGCTGCGAACACTTGACTCCCGCACGACACGCGGTATCGGCCGCAGTTTCCAGATGTGAAGGCACCCTTGCGGTGGATGGAAGGTGCTGCTGGGCTCGCCCTGCTGGATGGCAGCGCTCTTCCGTTCGTACCACATTGGACCGGCAGCGCGTGGACAGCTGCAGGCTCCAGTCGCCTGCAGGCTCGCTGCCCTGCCGTAGCGCACGCCGGCCGAGGCCTCAGTAGCGGTACCTCCTGCAACCTTGTCCGTATGGCCCGAGGCTGGCGATCCCTTGTCCCGTGGATGCTGAAGGGTAGTAGCCGCCAGCCCAGGCCTTGACGTGGGGGGCCCTTCCAGCCCCCCCCCCCCCAAGAGAAAAAGAAAGACCCCCCCGGCCTCAGTTTCAGCGCCGCGCCAGGTCCATGGCGGCGGCAGGTCCAGGCCGGCGCGCCACGATGTCCGGCCGCGTTGTTGCGTAGTCCGAGGTGTTGGTCGTGCCCCGCGCGAGACGTGATTATGCGGTCGCTGAGGGTGTCTGGCAACAGGGCCGCATCCACGACGCCAGCCGGGTGCTGCAGCCGCGGCGCCGACCTCGATCGGGCGGCTGGTCCTCGGGCTTGAGGTTGGGGTTGCCAAGTGCGGCACCGCCGACGGCCGTGAAGTCCGAGGCCAGCTCCGTGGCCGTGGGCCGCGCGGAAACCCGTTGAGGCCGCAGTCGCGCAGCGGTGACCGTCCGTGTCCTTCCAGTGGCGGCCGGCCGACCAGGTTGTGCGGTAGTCGCCGCGTGCTGGCCTGGGCCAGGCCAGGTTGGGCGTCTCCTCGAAGCGCCGTCGTGCCCCCAGGTCTTGCGCAGGCCGGCACGCAGGGTCGGCGGTCGTCGAACAGGGTCTGCCCGTCTCGAAGTACGTCGCGTGCACCGCTCGTTCTGGTTGTTTTCGTAGGGCGCGACCTGGCCGCCGGCCCGCTCGCAGGCCACGCGCAGGCGGTCGGACGCAGCTTGCTGCGCTCCCTCAAAGCCCATCATCAGGTCATTGGTCTGGCTGACACGCAGTCGCGGCTGAAAGCGCAGGCCCGTGGCGTCCAGCTGGCGATGGTTGTAGTTCGCGCGCCGTGCCGGGCCGGCGCTGTTGCCGCGAGCTGATCACGGCGATGCCCAGTTGAACTCGTCGGTACGACCAGCTGTAGAGTGGTCGTCCAGCGCATGCGCTGGGCCGGGCAGTGCTCCCGCGTAGGTCAGGTTCAGCGGCGGTTGCTGCGGTTGTCGCGGCTGTAGATGTTGGCGCCCGATCCGCGAAAGCCCGCGTTGTAGATGCCGTCCTTGCGCAGTTGCAGCTCCACGCTGTGGCAGCTCGTGCAGCTGCCAGCCCGGGCGCCGCTGGCGCCGCGCCGCTTCCAGCCCGTGTTCTCCATGCGCGTGCCCGCCATCGCCCGACTCGTAGGTGCCGCGCCCGCCTGCCTCACGCCGAATTACCAGTCGAAGCGGTCATTGGCGCCGGCCGTCTGCGCCATCGGTGCCCACAGGTCCCATGACCGGCCTGACCTGGGCGCGCGTGCCGGGCGCCGTCGCCCCCGTCCTTCATGATGATGTTGACCACCCCTGCCCATGGCCTGCTGCCGTAGATCACCGAGGACGGGCGCGCACGATTTCTAGATGCGCTCCACATCCGAGGGCTGAGCTTGGACAGGTTGGCCGTGCCTGCGCGCCGGCCGTTGACCAGCACCACACCTGTCTGGCGGAAGTCGCGCCCCCTGACCGTCGGTGGAGCGCCGCGCAGGTTCATCGAGGTCTGGTGCCGCCGTCCATTCGCTGAGAAAGCCCACGGCGTTCTGGCCAGCAGTCTTGACCGAGCGCGCGCCGTGGAGCGCTCTATGGCCTCGCGGTCGATGGTCTTCGTGGTGCCCGCGATGCGGCGCGCGCCTCGGGCCGCGCGGTGGCGTCACGAAGACGGCGTCCAGCGCATCGTCGGCGGATGCACCTTTTTTGCCGGCGCGGTTCCTGTGCGGCCGCCGGCCGCCGCGGCCTGCAGCAGGCCATCACGGCCGCAGCGGTGGCCGGGCGCGGAATGGAGGAATGGGAAAGGGGCCGGAATCAACGGCGGCCAAAGAATCGAAGCGCATGCGTTGAATCCAACTGCCCAGTCCACCCGTGGGGCCTATCGTCTGAACGCACGCGCACTGCGCGCACGCCTGGAGCCTGCCACTGCAGCGCAGGCTGGGGCGACCGGACAGGCCACTCCGCGGCGTCCGAAAGCAGTTCAGAAGGCCGTTATCCGGGCTTGCGGGAACGCTGCGGCGCGCATCGTGTGCGCCCTTTGCAGCAGGCATCCCCGCCTTCCCATGTCCGTCCAAACACGTGGCTTGCGGCCGCAACCGTGGGTGGCGCGCCAGCGTGGTGAGTTGTATCCGCTGACCGTTGCGGGGCAGGCAGGCATTGCGAGCGGCCACCTCGATGCATCGCGCACCTGCTTCCCCGTTGAACCCCTGGCCGGTTAACGCATGGGCACCTTCAGCAACAGCGCACCGCCACGGCCCAGGGGCTGCGGCGGTGCGCCAGCGGCGTATTATCGCTGATGCTGTCTATAGCCAGAAACCCGGCACGCGGGCCCAGCGCACGCCGCCGCGGCTGCTGCTGCGCGCGCTGGTAAGCCAGGCGGCCTGCAGGTAGCCGGCCGCGAACCAGGCGGCGCGTGTCTCGCGCGGCTCGGCATTGACATGCTCGCCGCCACGTCCATTTCGTTTTCAGGCCCAGCGCGTCCTGGGCGGGCACCAGCGCCCTCGCAAAGCCCGGCCCTTTTTGCCTGGCCACATTCCTGGCGCGAATTCCGCTCAAGTCCTCCAGATAGCGCAGGCGCTTGAGCCGCTTGCGCACCGGTGCTGCCTCAGCCAGCCGGCAGGCGGTCGAAGTCCGGCCGTCCGCGCAGCACCTGGCGGTGCAGTGGGGGTCGCGCCAGCCGCCGTGCATTTACTTTCGCTGCCTGTGGCGACAGGTGGTCACAGCGGCCGATGGCTCGGCCTGCGGCGCCTGCGCCATCGCCTGATCTCGGCCAGCGCGTGCAGGAATGGCGGCTCGCGCACGGCAGCGGCTGCATCCGCCTCACGGCCTGCGCGCCTGCCAGTCGCACAGGGGCCGCATGGGCTGCTTCAGCAGCGGTGCGCACCACATCGGCCAGCGTGTCGCATCGCGCAGCGTGCCCAGCTGCGCAAAGGCCTGGCCAGGGTTCATCCATCTGCGCGCATGCCTGGCTCCCGCCCCGCGCACTCACGCACACGGTGCGCGCAGCGCCGCAGGCCAACGCCGCAGCTGGTGATGGTCTCGGCATCGCTGCCACCGCCCTCCAAGACCCTGCAATTGCGACTGCACCTGGGCCAGGGCAGCAGCCAGCGCCGCACGCACAAGCCGGCCGCATCGGGCCGGTCAGGGTGCTGCTTCGCAGGGGTGGACATGGTCAGGCAGGAGATGTGGACGTTGCCGACGATTGTGGGGCGGCAGCCCCGCCGCCAGGGTCATCCAGGGTCAATCTGCTCCCTCCCCGCTCAGGCCTGTGCACCGCGGGCCGGGCAATGCGCACATAGTCGGCCGAGTCCAGCACTATGGAGCGTCCAGCCGCCCCGTTGAGCGATCTCTCCAAAGCGCTCGACCCTGGCCTGTCCACCACCTGCGCACCTGCGGGTTTGAAAGAAAAAGAAAACGGCGGCACCGATCCCATACGCAGCCCGTGGCGGCCTGGCTCCTCGGGCGAGGCCATCGTGGCTTGC
>JAGSMW010000227.1:20000-23429 GCA_029286795.1 Byasa hedistus | reverse complement strand
TGGCGATCGTTTGCGATCACGGGACCGACCCTCGGCCCGCCATGCCGCAGTTTATCGTCACTTGCCGGCGAGGCTTAGGGAAAAATAGGTCTCAGTCGATATTTATTGTCGGATTGTTTACTTTTGCCGGCCAAGTCTCACGTGCGCACTGGTCCGTTCCATGCTGCTCACATGCCCCGTTCACACGTTTGCGCTATCACACGTCCGTCTCCACGCCGCTTGCAGCTCCGATGCCTGCAGCCACCGCTCCAATCCGCTGCCGTGCAGCGGCGCGGAACAAGATAGCCCTGCGCGTAGCGAAACCGGATAGCCCTGTTCGCGCGGATGGTGTTCTGCGCCCGCCGCTCCCTCCCTGCCACCACGGTCAGGTGCATGCCTTGCGTCTATTCCCAGGTGGCGTTGCTCATGGCTGTGCGGCTTCGGTCGTTAGCCGCAACCTGCAGGCGGCGGCGGGCGGCGGCGGCAGGCGGAGAGCGGGCGGCGGCAGGACCACGCCGTCCGCTTCCTCCCGCAGTGAGCGACGGGGGGCCCCTAGCCGGGCACGGTGCGAGGGGGTCTTCGGGCCGTTAGGCGTGGCCCTTTGGGCCATTGGTCGTGTTTCCCCTGGGGGTGCGTCCCCCGGGGGAGTCTTGGTTGTGTTTCCCCTGGGGGTGCGTCCCCCGGGGGAGTCTTGGTTGCTGTCCCCCCCCTCCTCGACGAAGTGGGGGGGAGTCTGGAGGGAGGAGGGCCGCCGCCCAATCCCTCGCGGGAGGGCGGCGCGCCGGGCGTGACGTCCGTACGGGCGCGCGCGGTATCGTCTTGGGGTCGGGGGGCCCCTACGTGCCGGTCCCGCGAGGGGCCGGTACGGGACGACCAGGTGGGTGCCTTTGCTCCCCGCGGGCACCCACCAGGAGGAGTCTTTATACGCGGAGGCGCCCGGAGAGTTGCTTGACTGAAACCTCGGCCGTCTCCCAGTATGGTTGGCGGGACAAGCGGTTGGGGTTTTAGTGGGTATAGGGGCCACGCATAACACCTAGTGGCCCGAGCCTCCACATAAACCGGCTCCCCCCCCTCGAAATGGACGCTGGGTATGCGTAAGGGCATTTCACCACCGATATCAAAAAAAAAAAAAAAAAAGGTTAGGTTAGGTTAGGTTAGGTTTTTTTTTTTTTTTTTTTTTTGACGCTGGGGAATGCACCATTTACGCATACACGAGGACGCCCCGGTGGTTATGTGGACTCGGAGGCCGTAAAAGCCTCCCCTACCCACTAACCCCAGCGATTTACGAATGCCTCCGATAGTGGGTGGTGGAGCCACGGGCTACGCGGGATGGAAATACATACCGCCGACTCCGACCGGCGGGCTGCCCTGAAGGCTCGACTCTGTAAGGCGTGCTCCTCGGGAACCTTACGGCTTCCGACCAACATTAGCCGTCGTTAATGCCCAGAGGGTTTCCTCTGCCAGGGGCACCGATCGGCGTCGCCGCGTAAAGCGATCCCGCGTATCGGGCCCCCGGCGTCCGCTCGCCACTATGGTGTGGCCCTACGGCCCCCCCTTACGGGGAGGCTTTCTGGGCACCACCTTGGTGGTGAGCAACGCCTATTACTGACGCACCTGGCCCGGAGGCTCCCAGCCGAACTGCCCATCGATTGCAGTGAGGCCGGGCGCGGCAGATGAGCCGACCTATTAGGACCGGTCGTCCCGCAGCGATAACACTCATCGCTGCGGTCCGAGTCGGATTTGCACGTGCCTCTTGAAGTGCCCCTCTTCGGGCTCAATGAAAGCAACGTTTGGGGTCGACTCTCCAAGACGGAGACCTGGGCCGACACCCACCCTATGAGGAGTCGGCCCCCGTCGGCAATCTTGCGCGCTGCAGCCACGGGACAGCGCAACCACGCCGTCCTGAGGCCGGACGCCCCTTCCGATATTTTGCCGCAGTCGAATATGGTCGACTGGGCATTCCACACTCGCCGCTACCGCGGCAGCCACGTCGGCGCTCGTGGCCGAGTCGGCGAGCCAGGTTAGACCCGCCAACTCGGCACACTTGACCGGCCTGGCGATCCGAACGACTTCCTCGCCTAGAGTCTCACGGAGCCTCCGGCTGAGGTTGTCGGACCTGCACGCAGTGGTCGACAACGGGCACCTCTAGGATGCGCGACCCCCGGGCGCCGACCAACCGAACGGATTAGGCGATTCCCGAGTTTCGTCAGGTAGACCCGCTGCCTCGCCCTCGGGCCCGGGACTTGGGCGTACGAGACGCCCTTCTCCTTGGCCCTCAGGGCAGCCAGCGTCAGCTACGACTTGTGCGGACTGTGGGGCCCGCAGCCTACGTGGCCGCCTCCTCTTGCGCGTGCGACGTCTCAGTTCTGGCGCAGTCTGCCGAACCTAGCCTGCTGACTGCGGCTTCGGCTGCGATTTTTGTCGCGGCTTCGGCCGTGCTGCGCGTCCTTCGTCGGCGTCACCTTCGCCGGAGGGCCTTTGCCTTTCACGCCCTTGGGCGCGGACGGCCCTGGTTGCGGGGCGGTGGCCGCCGCCTCCCCGTACGATCGCTTGGGTGCGGGACCGGGTCCGGTGACGACGTCCTGCGCCGCCGGCCTCCTGGTCGCACCCAAGGGTGGCCGGACAGGCTTCTCGGGCAGAGAGAAGCCTGTCCTCCAATGATGCCAGGCGGGCGTTGACCATAGTCCCGACCTGGATCATGACTCTCCGGCAAATGTCTCCACTGGCAGAGTTGCCAGTTCGGAGGGAGCGGCGGTGGTCTGCCGCTTCTTCTTCGCCGGGCGGGTCGCCCCCCTAGAGGAGCTCCTCGCCGGCGTCTGGTGGTGCGGAAGGCGGCGGGGCTGGACCCGGTGCTCCCTCCCGAGGAGCTCAGCCTAATGATGGCCAACTCCTTGCCGGAAGTCGGCCAGTTCAGCACGCAGGCGGGCGTTCTCCGCCTGCAGCTGCAGCGTCTCATCGGACACCGTGCGAGACCGATGGCCGCCACGGCCGCCTTTATGGAGGCCGCGGCTTGCTTCAGATCCCGCACGAGATCCGACTTTATGTTCTTCGACTTGCTGGCTATGGTGGTAATTAGCTCAGCATGTCGAAGACTAGAACGCTGCCAGCCCATGCCAGCCGCTTGTCGTCCGGGACCAATCCTGGCCCCAACGCGGAGACTGCGCCAGCTCGCCGTCCGGTTTAAATCGAACCCTCGTCGCGGTCTCGGCGAGCTCTTCCTCATGCCTGGGCTTTCCTCACGGCGCCGTAAGGCGTTTCGAGCTCTGGCTTTGGCTCGGCCATAGCCGACGTAGTGTCCTGTTGTCGGCGGGCGCCCACGTCTCTCCGGTTTGCCAGAAGGGTCTCTGACGTCTTCCTCCGAGGAGGAGGACATAAAGACACCTCCTGGACTGGCGGCTTGGCGATCTAGAGTCAGACTAGAGTCGCAGGACTCCATCGTCACAAGGCTGC
>JAGSMW010000227.1:5000-15000 GCA_029286795.1 Byasa hedistus | reverse complement strand
TTCAGCGCGCAGGCGGGCGTTCTCCGCCTGCAGCTGCAGCGTCTCGTCAGACACCGTGCGGGACCCGATGGCCGCCACGGCCGCCTTGATGGAGGCCGCGGCTTGCTTCAGATCCCGCACGAGATCTGACTTAATATTTTTCGACTTACTGGCGATTGTCGAAATTAACTCCGCGTCGTCGAAAACGAGACGCTGCAGCATTGCAGCGGTCTGGTCGTCGGGCGCCACTCCTGTACCCAACGCGGGAGACTGCGCCAGTCGCTTCTCCCGGTTACGGCGAACCCTCTTCGCGGTCTCGGCGAGCTCTTCCTCCGCCTGAGCCTTCCAATCCCGCCGCATCGCGGCGTCGTACTCGGCCTTGGCACGGCCATAGCCGACGTACTTGCCGGTCGTCGGCGGGCGCCCACGTCGCTCCGGTTTTGCAGCAGGGCCTCTATCGTCTTCCTCCGAGGAGGTCGACACAAAGGTCCTCCTGGAATGGCGCCTCTTGCGGTCCCGAGTCAGACTCGAGTCGCAGGACCCCATCGTCACGAGGCTGCATTCGGAAACCGATGCCGCCTCGTTACGGTCTTCGCTGGTGTTGACGAGGGCCATGCAAGCATCGCCCTCGTGTCGCTCCAAGCGCAGTCGCTCCAGCACCACCCGCGCTTCGGGAAGCGCGATTGGCGCTGATGCGCGCTGCGCGAGCTTGTCACGTCCGGTAAATTGGCCGGCGCCGATGTTGTGGCGCGGCTCTGTCGTCTGTACTCCGCCTACGCCCATCGCGGGGCGCGGCTTCCCTGTCACAGGCGTTGCCGACGATGGTCTGTCGGCATCACACCTCTGTGCACACACTTCTCCTCCCGTTGCAGTCGTGCCCACCCCAGAGTACGGAGGGCTGACGGTGCTGGGCACCGTGTGGGATTCCCCGACCTCGCAAGCAAGGCCGGAACCCACCTGGGGACTAATGTCTTTGTGGCTGCTCGTCATTTGTGTGTGGTTGCTGATCCACAGCTTTGGGCGCTCGGGACCAAGTACCCCTTGGCCATTCATCCCATCGGCACGCCAGACCTTAGGATTGGGGTAATTTTTTAGAGAGGTTTTCTTCCTCGCGACCGCGGTCTCAGTGACCGCAGTCCCCGCTCCGCTCGCAATGAGCGGGCTACGGGTGCGCCCGGCGTGGCCGAAGCCAACAGCCGCCCTAGGGGCGGACTCGCCGCGCGCTGTCGGATTATTGGCCGTCAGCTTCACCCGGCCCGAAGGCCCGGATCCGCCGACGTTTCCAGGGAACACCGGCCCGGGGGGTGCTCTCGCTCTCGGACCGAAGTCCAAGGGCGATCGCTCCGCACCCGGGCACACGAGGAGGTTATCCGACTTCGTCCCCCAGGTTAGGTTAGGTTAGGTTAGGTTAGGTTAGGTTAGGTAGGTTAGGTTAGGTTAGGTTAGGTTAGGTTAGGTTAGTTAGGTTAGGTTAGGTTAGGTTAGGTGAGGTTAGGTTAGGTTAGGTGAGGTTAGGTTAGGTAGGTTAGGTTAGGTTAGGTGAGGTTAGGTTAGGTTAGGTAGGTTAGGTTAGGTTAGGTTAGGTTAGGTTAGGTTAGTTAGGTTAGGTTAGGTAGGTTAGGTTAGGTTAGGTGAGGTTAGGTTAGGTTAGTTAGGTTAGGTTAGGTAGGTTAGGTTAGGTAGGTTAGGTTAGGTTAGGTTAGGTTAGGTTAGGTTAGGTAGGTTAGGTTAGTTAGGTTAGGTTAGTTAGGTTAGGTTAGGTTAGGTTAGGTGAGGTTAGGTTAGGTAGGTTAGGTTAGTTAGGTTAGGTTAGGTTAGGTTAGGTTAGGTTAGGTTAGGTTAGGTTAGGTTAGGTTAGGTTAGGTAGGTTAGGTTAGGTTAGTTAGGTTAGGTTAGGTTAGGTTAGGTGAGGTTAGGTTAGGTTAGTTAGGTTAGGTTAGTTAGGTTAGGTTAGGTTAGGTTAGGTAGGTTAGGTTAGGTTAGGTTAGGTTAGGTTAGGTGAGGTTAGGTTAGGTTAGGTTAGGTTAGGTAGGTTAGGTTAGTTAGGTTAGGTTAGGTTAGGTAGGTTAGGTTAGGTGAGGTTAGGTTAGGTTAGGTAGGTTAGGTTAGGTTAGGTTAGGTTAGTTAGGTTAGGTTAGGTTAGGTTAGGTAGGTTAGGTTAGGTTAGGTTAGGTTAGGTTAGGTTAGGTTAGGTTAGGTTAGGTTAGGTTAGGTTAGGTTAGGTTAGGTTAGTTAGGTTAGGTTAGGTTAGGTTAGTTAGGTTAGGTTAGTTAGGTTAGGTTAGGTAGGTTAGGTTAGGTAGGTTAGGTTAGGTTAGGTTAGGTTAGGTAGGTTAGGTTAGTTAGGTTAGGTTAGTTAGGTTAGGTTAGGTTAGGTTAGTTAGGTTAGGTTAGGTTAGGTTAGGTTAGGTAGGTTAGGTTAGGTTAGGTTAGGTTAGTTAGGTTAGGTTAGGTTAGGTTAGGTGAGGTTAGGTTAGGTTAGGTTAGGTAGGTTAGGTTAGGTTAGGTTAGGTTAGGTTAGGTTAGGTTAGGTTAGTTAGGTTAGGTTAGTTAGGTTAGGTTAGGTAGGTTAGGTTAGGTAGGTTAGGTTAGGTTAGGTTAGGTTAGGTTAGTTAGGTTAGGTTAGGTTAGGTTAGGTTAGTTAGGTTAGGTTAGGTTAGGTTAGTTAGGTTAGGTTAGTTAGGTTAGGTTAGGTAGGTTAGGTTAGGTTAGGTTAGGTTAGTTAGGTTAGGTTAGGTTAGGTTAGTTAGGTTAGGTTAGGTAGGTTAGGTTAGGTTAGGTTAGGTTAGGTTAGGTAGGTTAGGTTAGGTTAGGTTAGTTAGGTTAGGTTAGGTTAGGTTAGGTTAGTTAGGTTAGGTTAGTTAGGTTAGGTTAGTTAGGTTAGGTTAGGTTAGGTTAGGTTAGGTTAGGTTAGGTTAGGTTAGTTAGGTTAGGTTAGGTAGGTTAGGTTAGTTAGGTTAGGTTAGGTTAGGTTAGGTTAGGTAGGTTAGGTTAGGTTAGGTTAGGTTAGGTTAGGTTAGGTAGGTTAGGTTAGGTAGGTTAGGTTAGGTTAGGTAGGTTAGGTTAGGTAGGTTAGGTTAGGTTAGGTAGGTTAGGTTAGTTAGGTTAGGTTAGGTTAGGTTAGGTTAGGTAGGTTAGGTTAGGTAGGTTAGGTTAGTTAGGTTAGGTTAGGTTAGGTTAGGTTAGGTAGGTTAGGTTAGGTTAGGTAGGTTAGGTTAGGTAGGTTAGGTTAGGTAGGTTAGGTTAGGTAGGTTAGGTTAGGTAGGTTAGGTTAGGTAGGTTAGGTTAGGTTAGGTTAGGTTAGGTTAGGTAGGTTAGGTTAGGTTAGGTTAGGTGAGGTTAGGTTAGGTTAGGTTAGGTTAGGTAGGTTAGGTTAGGTTAGGTTAGGTTAGGTTAGGTTAGGTTAGGTTAGTTAGGTTAGGTTAGGTTTTTTTTTTTTTTTTTTTTTTTTTTTTTTTTTTTTTTTTTGTTTTCGCTGGGGAATGCATTTACGCATACCACCGGGCAAAAGACCCGGTGGTTATGTGGGACTCGAAGGCCGTAAAAGCCTCCCCTACCCACTAAACCCCAGCGGTGTCCAGACTACTCCGCTTGTGGTAGAGCCACGGGAAACGCGGTGGCAAAACAGCCGCGACTCCACCAGCGGTCGCCCTGAGTGTAAAGGGCTCTTCTCTGGGGGATTAGGTGTTGGTATCCCCCGTGTCATCGTCGGGGCGCGCCGCAATACGCGGCACGCTTGTCACGTCCGGGTTGTGGCTGTCCTAGGGCGGCTGGTTGTGCTGCCTGCGCCTAGGTGCTCTTCTTGAGGAAGAGGCCACAGTTTCTCTTAAGCGGGCCGCCTCTCTTTTGCGACGCATGACGTCTTCGGCAAAGGAGGCGGCCGCGTTCCAGTTCTCTTCGCTGTCAAGCATAGATGGTAGGAGAGCTGACAGCGAAGGGTCGATATCAAGTGTGGCAGAGAGCATTTGTCGCTCCTCTGCCCACGCCGGGCATTCTTCCAGCGTGTGCCTCGCCGTGTCCCGGTCAGCGCCACAGTGGTGGCAGGCCGGAGTTGGTTCAATCCTTACCACCTCACACAGGTATCGTCCGAAGCAACCGTGCCCCGTCAATAACTGTGTGAGGTGGAATGTGAGCGCGCCTCTTGGGCGTATAACCCACTCACGTAACACGGGTTGTAAAGCCGTGAGCAGCTCTTTGCTGACTAGTGGTCTTTCTAGCCGCAGTGCCCATGATGTTAGGGCTTCCTCTCGGGCGATCTGTCTCCACCGGCCCACTTCCTCTGGTGCCGGTCTGGAACCCTCCTCGCGTTCGCGCTGGCAGCGCCAATAGACGTCAGCCAGTACGTGTGCCTCCAGGTCCCAGGGGATGCTTCCCGCGAGAGCGCACGCCGCGTCCTTCGACACTGTGCGATATCCGCGGATGGATCTGATGGCCATGGTCCGTTGCAGCCTGCCCAACAAAAGTCGGTTGTGGGGGGATAAAGCTCCCACCCACACAGGCGCTCCGTACATGGCCATGGAGCGGATAACGCCCAGGTATAACCGTCGGCATGCCAGCGACGGTCCGCCCACGTTTGGTAGTAGCCGGGCTAGCCCTGCAGCAGATATTTTGACTCTTTCAGACAGCTGGATGAAATGCTGTCTGAATGTCCATCTGCTGTCGAGGGTCAGACCAAGGTATAGTAGTGTCGACCCAACCTTGATTCTGACTCCTCCTACCTTAATGGCCATGTCCGATGGTGGGGCGTTTCTGGGTCCGTGAAACGCGATGGCCTCTGTCTTCTCCAGAGCCACTTCCAAGCCTAGGGCACGAATTCGCCTGACCGCCTGTGCGACTGCTGCGGTGGCCAGGATACCCGCCTGTCGGTGCGACGGAGCGCATGCCACGACAAGGGTGTCGTCTGCGTAGCATATGAGGTGCACTCCGCGGAGGTGGGCACCGCGGAGCGCCCAGTCATATCCAATATTCCACAGGAGTGGCCCTAGGGCCGACCCCTGTGGAACGCCACATGTCACCTCTCTAGAGTGCCACTTTCCCTCCTGTATTGGATATCTTACTGCGCGCACGGACAGGTAGTTAGAGACTACCTTCTGTAGGTACCGTGGCACAGCATGGTATCGTAGACCCTCGCATATTGTTTCCCAGGGCAGGGAGTTGAACGCGTTGGATATGTCTAAGGACACCGCGACAGCAACCCCACCCCGGGATATCTCGTTCTCGACCACCGTCCGACAATGCGCGACTGCACCGATCGTGGAACGCCTCGGGCGGAACCCGTACTGAGTAGCACTCAGACTCGGGCCTGTCTCTTCTAAATGAAGAGACAGCCGAGCGGCGATCACACGCTCGAGCAGCTTGCATGCCTCGTCCAATAGGACGATGGGACGGTAGGCCGAGGGCCGGTCTTCCGGGCGACCCTCCTTTCTTAAGAGGACTAGTCTCCCAGTCTTCCACCTGCATGGGAATTGCCCCTGGCTCAGGCATGCGGAGAACACGGTTCGTAGATGTTCATCCATGTCCTTCCACGCAAGGACCCACGCGCGACCCGGTATACCATCGAGACCAGGGGCCCCGTTTTTCAGAGCCATTCTATTGACTGCCGCCTTCAGCTCATCCGATGTGACTGGCGGCACCTCCTCTTCCGTTCCGCTGACTGATGCAGATGGTAGCATCACTGGCGGTGTCCACTGATCTCGTTGTGGAAACAACGATGAGACTACGCGCTCTCTCAGTTGCGGTCGGAGATTCATCGTGAGCGGTAGGGTGGCCGGACGGAGCTTACTCCGTACCCATCTGTAAGGCCTGCCCCACGGGTCACGCTCGAGTGACGCGATGAACTCCTTCCATGCTTCAGTCTTTGCCCGACGTATGCCATCCCGCAAAGATCGGCGAGCGGAACGGTAAACGTCGTAGGCAGCGACTTGCTCCTCGTTGAGCACGCCAGTTCTTCTTCTGCGTAGTCTCATGTACCGGCGACGGGCAGAAACGCATGCCTCGCGTAGGACCTGCAGCTCCGGACGCCACCAATAGGAGCGACGCCGGGGCGCGTTGGTACCTACTCTGGGCATGGACGCGTCGCACACTTGCGTCATTGCGTCGCCCAGCCGGTCCGCCAGGACGTCAATATCGCTCCCGGGTGGAAGCGGGACCCAGGACTGTACGATAGCGGCCTCTTTGAGTGCTTCCCTATCCATCTTTCGCCAGGCCCATCTCGGACCAGACTGAACACGAGACGTTCGCGGCGGGCTCCTGGAGGTTTCCGCAGAGACGTCGAACCGGATGTAGCGGTGGTCCGAGAGCGTCTCCACTGATTCCAGGACCCGCCAGTCCGCGATTTTGCGCGCAACGGCGGGGCTCGCGAGAGTGAGGTCCACAATGGACCCGCCTCGCTGCCTCACGCACGTGTCGACGCTGCCTCGGTTCAGGATGACCAGCCCGGTCTCCAGAGTCCATGACCGAAGGACTTCTCCTCTGGCATCCGTCGACGGGGAACCCCATAGCGTGGACTTCGCATTGAAGTCCCCGGCGACGAGCACGGGATGTGAGACTCCGCCCAGAAAGGCGCCTAGCCTGCCGAGAAATATCTCGAAGTCGGCTAGGGGTCTGTTGGGTGAGAAATAAACTCCCACCACCATGAGACCGCCGACCACCGAGGCGACGAAATCTTGGCTCTTTGTGGTGCCAGAGGACGACACACCAGGGCCCAACACCAGGGCAGCGGAGGATCCCGCGTCACCTATCCAGTCTGCCCGGACAGGCACACGGTACGGCTCCGCTACCACTGCAACTTCAATCGACCACTGCGCCATGGACTGCAATAGCAGATCCTGTGCTTGGGCGCAGTGGTTCAAATTGACCTGCACCATGCGTAGCGGTGTTACTGCCATTAGGAGACCGTGTCCGTATCCATCTCGGCCGCCGTGACCACCGGGTTTGGTGGAGGAGGCTTCTGGGAGGGGTTGTCTTTCGAGGCAACCGGCTTTCTTCCCCGTTTGGTCCTGACGCAGGCATTGCTGGCTACGCGGTGGTCTGCCGGTTTGCCATAAGCGGCGCAGACCGCGCAGTGCGGTGTCCCGACACACTGCGCGGATTTATGGCCCGCCTCACCGCACCGGAGGCAGAGATCGCTGCGGTCTACCTCGCAGGTGCACTTGGCACGAGGATGGCCTGTCTCGTGGCAGCGGAAGCACAGCATTGGTCGAGCAGGAAGTAGCGTCACCTTCGCCACTGTCCACCCGACATACAGCTTCTTGCTTGCCGCAATCTGAGCCGCTTCAACGGGGCATTTCACCCAGGTGGTGAGGTTGCCACGCCTGTCTCGGCGGATGTCTCCAACCTTGATGGTGTCGGTTGGACACGAAGCTGCTTTAGAGACCGCGCCAGCGATCTCTTCCGCAGTTGCCGAGTCGTCTAGCCCGCTGATGCGCAGCTCCGCGCACTTTTGGGGACGCGAGACGCGTACGTGTTGCTCCCCAAGAGCCTCCCTCAGTTTATTGGCCAGCGCGTCGGCTCTAGCCTGGTTGTCGGCTCCCGGAATTTCCAGGATGCGAGCCCCCGTGACCGCCATCCTAAATCGAACCGCGGGAATGTCGAGCGCGGCCAAGTCCACTTTTTTCTTGGCGTCAGCTAGAACGCTGGCGTACGACATTCCATTCTTCTCTGCGTCGGGCTGCAGCGTGATCACGACTGCTGCAGTTTTCGAGGTTCGCGGTGTTTGGCGCTGCCTCCTCTTCCCCTTCTTTTTGGGTTTAGGTGCCTTTCTTCCACTAGGCCCTACCACCGTCCAAGCGTCCTGAGTGTTATCTGCTCCGCTTTTCGGCAGAGGAGGACGTCTTGTTGTCGAGCCGCTTGCCTCCGCGGCCGCGGCACTCCGTCTCTTCTTCTTGTCGTTGGTCCTCCTTGGGGCCGGGTTGGCCGGAGGCATCAACGACGACACTGCTTCAGCCGGTGTCAGTTGGATTGGTTGTGGCTGAGCCTGTGGGTCCCTTTGGGGTGCTGCAGCAGCCCGCCTTCTGTCAGCAGCTAATGGTGGGCGGAGACGCGGCTCCGGCAGAAGCCGAGCCTCGAGGTTCTCCAACCGAGCGTCCAAGCGGGCGCTCGATTGTGTCACCGCCTCACGAACTGCTCTCTGCAGCAGGTCCTCAATGTTAAAGGAGCCTGGTGCTGTTTCTGCAGGGATGGTCTGCACGTTTGTGTTGGAAAAGTCACGTCTTAGGGCAGCGATCTCTTTCTTCATGTCCTCGAGTTCTCTGGACAGGCGAGCGTTAGCTGCCTCTAATGCTCTGGTCTCCTCAGACGTATTTCTGTGAAGAAGGATCGCTGCTGCCTCGCTTATCGCGGCGGATGCGTCTTTCAACGCCTTGATAGCTTGGCCTTTCAAGTTCTTGGAGCTCTTGGCCACTCCGGTGATGGCGGCCAGGCTCGAGGCAATCGTTGCCTGTAGCTCCGTTGTGGTTGTGTCCTCATGAGTGTTTAAGGATAGCGACTCTGAGGCTCTGGCTGCACGCGGTCTTGTGATGCGCCGAGTCAGATCCGCTACCTCTTTTTCCGCTTCTGCCTCTAGCGCTTCTCGCTCAGCGGCAGCGAGTTCGCGCTTGGCCTGGGCTAGCCCCACGTATTCGCCCGTGGTTGGTGGCCTGCCCCTTCCGCGCTTGGCGCTGGTCGTCTTAGCAGCTCTCTCTCTTGGACGAATGACGTTTTCCAGCTCGTCCAAGGTGCTAGCCGGTCTCTTGGCCGTGACACGAGATGGTGATTGTGTCACTGAGCTACTCTCCGCGTATCGCGAATTTCGCCTCCTCTCACGTCTCTCTGCCAGGGGCGTTTCCGACCCCGACATCGATTCGTCGCTGTTCGTCGAGTCCGATTCCGATAGTGTGCATCGTTTGTCCATATTCTTGCCAAAGTCGTCGTGGTTCTCAAATGAGCGGGAGCGAGGATTCTCGCCCCCGAAGCAGTTAGTGCCCACCCCGTAGTACGAAGGGCAGACTCCCGCCGCTTGCGCGACAGGAGTGTGGGATTCACCCACCCGGGGAACATTTTCCTTTCTGCTGTGACTCATGGTTGTTTTTTCTCACCTTCAACATCGTCATTGGGGTAATTTTTTAGAGAGGTTTTCTTCCTCGCGACCACGGTCTCAGTGACCGCAGTCCCCGCTCCGCTCGCAATGAGCGGGCTACGGGTGCGCCCGGCGTGGCCGAAGCCAACAGCCGCCCTAGGGGCGGACTCGCCGCGCGCTGTCGGATTATTGGCCGTCAGCTTCACCCGGCCCGAAGGCCCGGATCCGCTAGGTTAGGTTAGGTTAGGTTAGGTTAGGTTAGGTTAGGTTAGGTTAGGTTAGGTTAGGTTAGGTTAGGTTAGGTTAGGTTAGGTTAGGTTAGGTTAGGTTAGGTTAGGTTAGGTTAGGTTAGGTTAGGTTAGGTTAGGTTAGGTTAGGTTAGGTTAGGTTAGGTTAGGTTAGGTTAGGTTAGGTTAGGTTAGGTTAGGTTAGGTTAGGTTAGGTTAGGTTAGGTTAGGTTAGGTTAGGTTAGGTTAGGTTAGGTTAGGTTAGGTTAGGTTAGGTTAGGTTAGGTTAGGTTAGGTTAGGTTAGGTTAGGTTAGGTTAGGTTAGGTTAGGTTAGGTTAGGTTAGGTTAGGTTAGGTTAGGTTAGGTTAGGTTAGGTTAGGTTAGGTTAGGTTAGGTTAGGTTAGGTTAGGTTAGGTTAGGTTAGGTTAGGTTAGGTTAGGTTAGGTTAGGTTAGGTTAGGTTAGGTTAGGTTAGGTTAGGTTAGGTTAGGTTAGGTTAGGTTAGGTTAGGTTAGGTTAGGTTAGGTTAGGTTAGGTTAGGTTAGGTTAGGTTAGGTTAGGTTAGGTTAGGTTAGGTTAGGTTAGGTTAGGTTAGGTTAGGTTAGGTTAGGTTAGGTTAGGTTAGGTTAGGTTAGGTTAGGTTAGGTTAGGTTAGGTTAGGTTAGGTTAGGTTAGGTTAGGTTAGGTTAGGTTAGGTTAGGTTAGGTTAGGTTAGGTTAGGTTAGGTTAGGTTAGGTTAG
>JAGSMW010000226.1:0-13818 GCA_029286795.1 Byasa hedistus | reverse complement strand
GCATGGTACTTCAAATCCACCCCTCGCGTAAAATCGTTTCCCAGGGCGGGAAGGTTTTTGGTTGTTTTTTTTGAACGCGTTTCGAGATGTCATAGACAAAACGCGATCGCCACCACCCCGCCCTGGGTCACCTCGTTTCTCTACCGTCCGGCAATGCAAGACTTCCCGATCGTGGGCGCCTCGGCGGAACCCGTACTGACTATCCTTCATACTCGGCCTGCTCTTCTAATGAAGAGACAGCCGCAGCGGCGATCACACGCTCGACGAGCAGCTTGCTTGCCCGTCCAATAAGACGATGGACGTAAGGTCCGAGGGTGCGGTCTCTGGGCGACCCGCCTTCTTCAAGAACCCGCTTGGCCGGTTTTGTCCATTTGGATGGAAAACGCCCCCTGTCTCAGCTGCCGAGAACACGTTCGCAGTTTTTTCTTCTATATCCTTCATCGCAGGACCCCCACGCGCGAACCCCTGGTATGCCGTCAAGACCAGGGGCCCCGTTTTTAAGAGCGCCATCTTATGGACCGCCAACCTCAGCTCTGTCAGCCGAAACTGACTGACGGCACCTCCTCCTCCAGTCCCGTCGGCCGCGCAGATCTACCCATGGACGGCGGTGTCCCACTGTTCCCCGTTGTGGGTACAGCGAGGAGAACTACGCATCCCAACAACACTCGGTGAAAGGCTTACCGTGAGCGGGCGGGTGGCAGGGCGGAGCTTGTTTCCCGTACCCATTTGTAACGCCTACCCCACGTGCACGTTCGAGCGACGTGATAAGTAAAAGTCCTTCCCGCAATCGGTTTTTTTGCCTGACGAATAACCGTCCCGCAGAGATCGTCGAGCGGTACGGTACGTCGTAGGCATCGTACTGTCATCGTTGAGCACACCGGTCCTTCTTCTGCTTTCAATAACGAATCTACCTTAAGTTAAAAGAAGAAAGGGAATTAGAACTAAAAAAAAAGAATTTTCAAATTTCGTTTAGTTTACATTGTTTACTCACCAAGTAAAATCTGTACTTGGCCCGTTTAGGGTAAAATAATGTACTTGAATTTAATTTATCTGTTATAAGAAGTTATTGACTGTCAATTTTGGGTTAACACTTTTAATTTAGACTACGGAAGGCCATGATTTTTGATTCCCTTCTTGGGGGGGGGGTTGCTTATATATTTTATTTTAGATTAAATTTAATCTAAAATAGATAAATGTCAAATCTTTTCATTAGAATAAATTGAAGCAATTAAGAATGTTGAGTATTTATATATTTAAATATATTTAAATGCCTTATTTTTTTTACTATTAAATATGCTTAGTCGCAACAAAGAATAAATTAAAAAAGAATGATCTTCACGTATTTTAAATTAAAACAATTTATCCTTAATTGCTATCAATTATTTCAAATATGAAAAAGATCAAATTAATTTTCATGAGATCACTGTCATGATATTGACGATAAGGGAACTTATCAAGCAGTCAGTGTTGTATTACCGAAAGCTTTTTTCAATGGATGTAATTTCTACCAAAAACGCCATATATCGTTTCCTCCTATTTTAAAGTCGAATTTTTAAAAAAGTTTCCTATTGAAGTTTGAATTTTTTTCTAATGTATGCCCCTAAATCATCACATATCATTTATTTTCTTCATTCTTATAATTTATCATGGTTCAATGTACTTCAATTTAACTTCACGCCGAAAACCAAGAAAATTTTTCACCCTTCTTAAAAAAAAAATAAACACATAAACAATCAAATTTTTTCAATATTTCGAGTAGCTTTTTAAAGCGGTCTTTCTTTATAGATCAATAAACTTGTTGTCATGGGAAATGTCTAAGATGGAATATTTACAAAAAACATTTTATTTAAACTTGGTATACATTTTTTGAAAAAATATATTAATCTCTACTCAACAAAACATAAACAAAGTAAAAAAATCACTTCTGTTTTTTCTGTTCACACCTTTTTGTGTTTTAATATCAATTTTCATCTTGTTATTAAAGCTTTCTACATTTTGTGTATGTATAACCAGTTAAAATGGATCTACAAAGTGGTATTTGTGTGTTATTGTTGAACGAGTATACTTGTCAGAGGAATCGAGTGATGAATATACCTTCCACTCATCAGTATGGATAATACTACCGCTTCTTAAACCTTTTCAATGAACGGAATAATTGTATTTGCATTTCTATAGGGTATCAGTTCAACATATCCACGGACAGGAGATTCTACTTGTATCGACCATTGTTAATACCCAATCTGGTTGAACTGAATTTCTTCCTCTGGTGACTTAATACTGTGGTTAAGTTTCGTTTGTCAATTGAATGTTTGTTAATGCCTTCCCAGTCTAATCGGTATTTCTAAAATATCTCTAACATGTTCAATTATAATTTTTTTTATTCTTAGAACCGTTTTGTAAGAAACTCTAAAACTTGTGGACGGATGACGGGTAAGAGTCAGAACTCAGAAGGCTCTCCACGAATGGACCTCCCGGAAGAAGAACAGAGTTTAATTAAATGTTTTATTTTTTAGCTCTCGTGAGCCCCTACGGTTCATCTTAATCTTGGGGACCTGTGGCTAAAAACTATTTATAGAATCAGATGATCTAGAAGGTTTAGAACACGAAATAATAAAAATAAAATATATTTCAAAATGTGGTAAATTAATACCACAAAACTCCATTATATTAGCTATTTTCGTTTTTTTATCGGAACAGTACATGATTTTGAGATTTTTTGCAGAAATCAGAAACAATGACTAGATACGAATGAAAAATAGAAAGGGTGTTGATTAATGCACACATCCTGATTAAAGCACCTCCAGCTAACACTAATCTAAGACCAATCTTTGATGTTAGGCAAAATCAATCTCATAATTTTACAGTACTTGCAGTTAAAAACAGTCAAATATAAAGCCTTTTCGAAAAGATAGTTAAAAATTTCTTCTTTATTAAATTGTCAAGGAAACTGCAAAAAATTTTATTTGCCATTTTTAGGGTGTAAAATCAAAACAAACAATTCAAGTTACTTAGCGCCCGATGGGGCGTGAAATACACTTGATCCTTTATTATTTATTTACCCACCATAAAAGTTATGGTACAAGGCTTTTAAAAATATTATCTTGAAAATAGAGAATATATAGATATAGCGAAAGATGGATAAACTATAAATAAAGGGAATAAATAAAATAGTTTATTTTAACATGTAAGTGAAAAATTTTTAAACAGACGATCGCGTGCCAGAAGGGCACGACATATAAGTTCATATTTTTCTAGGCGGCAATAGAACACTTTATTTTTTTGAATATTCTCAAGTACAAAATACACAAGTAATTAAAATTACTAAACCTTTTTTTTATTATCGTAAATAATATCAAGACTATAGATACCAACAGCTTATTAGATGAACTGTATTGGTGTGAATAAAAATGAGAAGAAAATAGTTCTACGCTTGTTAATAAACAAGAGCTCTGGTCTTAAATAACATGATCTTTTGTCCAGGTATTTTCTCTAGAACTTTTTTTCCATTGTACAACTTAAACAATACATATTCATTATAATAAAAATCTTTTGCATATATCCTTCCTTCTCAATATATGATTTAGCCCTTTTACTCCTTCCATAGAGGATATATTTTTAAACATTCTAATCCTTATTTTTTGAATTAGTGGACTTGCCATGCGTAAAATTCGGATAATTTCATCATTTCTGTTTTCTTCTGGTATTAAATTCTTATTTTTTCCTAATTGCTGTCTAAAAATTACCTCGACAATCGAAAAACAAACATTTATTTGTAAAAAAGAAGGTCTGGGATTTCTTTTCGAAGAAAACTGATGCTTTTTTTGATTATTTTATTCATCAATCTTAGATAAATATAAGCTTGAAAAAGTGTTACAGCTGCATAATTACTGAGGCTATAACTGCGCTTATCGTTTTTACTTCGGGAAATATTTGCACCGGCCTACAAAAAGATTTATCTCTTGATACTCAGTTTGAAACAAATTAATTTTTTTTTGAACAAGTTTCCATATCAGCTCGTAAAAATGCCTGAATTAGCATTTAAGAATCATCACCTTTCTGTTTTCATAGATAAATGATGTTGGTGGGGTTGTTGGAAATGAATGAGGGTGTTTATTCGCACTTTTACATAGAGTCAAATTTGTCCTGTTCCAATGTGGCTCTTTTTCTTCTAAAAGTAATTTTTTATTTTTAAAACAAGCTTTTTTAAATCTGAGAGCTCAAAAATAAATATAATTTTTCTATATGTATATCACAGGCGTATCTCTTTCTAAAAGACACAAAATTGGTGGAGTAAAAGAGATTCTCTGCAGAACATTATTATATGAGATCCCAGTTTCCTCAACACAAAATTCTCCTGAATATGGAAATTCTTAAAACTCTTACTTATTTTTAATTTACATAATCTTCAATATTAATCTGAATAAGTTTCTTCTAGATTTTTAAATTTCTTTTTCTTGGATACAATTACATCATCATCCCAGATAAGATGCTGTTTTTCTTTTCGCTTGCTCAGTGATAAATTGAAGATTTAGCAAGCTCATATCGAAGAAAGATCACTTGATGAACTTCTGAGTTTTCTGACTCATAAGTTAATATATCTGAAAAATTATCTGATGTGCTAAAATCGTACATACATCCATTAATCTCATAGAAATCATGTTCTTGAACTGTTTCTACACTTTGGTCCTTGTCAAATGTGCATGAGCTCTTCGCTACAATTAGAAAAAAATTCTGTCCAACATCTACTAAGGATTATTATTTTTAGGAAATTAAAAGAGCATTAATAAAATCAAAGAGTTTTAATTAAAGGGTGTATCATGCTCTTAGGATATAATAAGGCTAACTTAAATCTAAACCACTATTTTTATAGTATTGTTCTTATAAAAGTGGTTCATTTACAAAATTTGATCTTATTAAATTGAATTGGGGTCTGGTCATTTTTAGTCATTGGCGGGAAAAGTTTTGGTAGTGAGGGAAAAAATGATGACTATCTGAAGAAAATACAAAAAAAAAGAACGTCTAATCAACATTTAAAATTTTCATAAAATCACGCTTAAGACCCTTTATAAAAGTTCAAAAAAAAAAAAAGTAAAAAGCTATAATTGTTTGATTTTAAACAAAAACAATTTATTAGAGATCAGATATTTTAACCATTGTAAAAACTTAACGGATTTCGAATAACTTATTTTTACTGTATGAAATTTTGTTTGAAGAGCAAATAATCGAATCAAGAAAGATTGTTTTTAAAAAATATTTTAATTTAAAAAGTATGCTAAATAATTCATACAATTGGAATTTTTATCTTCGAATATTTGTTTTTTTCAATGAGAGACTTTGCAGTTAATTGATTTATCGAGGAGATAGGCCTTTAAACATGTTGATATTACAGAATGAATTCCAAACTAAGGAGGAGGGGAACATGTTAATAATGCTAAAGAAACTTGCAGAGGTTTTGCAATGAGCATTTAGGTGCAATTAATTAAACTATAATTACTACACTAAAATATTTAGGGTATAGTTATCAATTTTTACGTATTTTTTGGTTGCTGAGCGAGTTAAAAATTATTTTTGTTTAAGAATGATAAATATCAGGAGCACCCTAGTGTTCCAAAGTGTCAAAAGTGTATAACTTTTTAAAGAATGTATGTTATAAGTGATTGTGGATTTGCTTATGTATTTTTTTCGATTCACTACTGACTTTAAAACAGCTAACCTGTAATATAGCCAGAATTTTGTTGATCCTGTGACAAAAAGCCACATTCCACTAAGCAAATTGCTTTTGGGGAAAATTTAAAGCAAACTTATAGAAAGAAGGATAGACTGACTATAGACATCTAAAGGGAGTATCTTGACAGTGGACCATTCTTAAATATAAAACGAAGAATATTAGGGTGTCGGTCAATTATAGTTCGCGAGGGAAAATTAAAGTCGTGCGGGGTTAAAATTGATGACCCGTGTTCAAAGAAAAACAAAAAAGAACATCTAATAGAGTATTATAAGGTTTTTTAAAAAAATTAAACTATTCAATGAATCATAAAAAAAGCAGCGATGTTAGAAAATATTTTTTTCTGCACAGGTAATTCTCGTAAACCAAGCAGTCGTTAAAACAATGGTTCAGAACAGAACAATTTTAAAATGATGGATTTAAATGGGGAATGAAAATGTTAAATTAACATGAATTTTATAATTTAAAAGAAATGTTGACAAAGAGATCTACAATGCAAAAAAGTGGATAAGGACTGGTGTAAATTGGGATATGGCCAATTTGAGGAAGATTCTACCAAAGTGTAATATTAGGCCTGTCACTGTATGCGTACTCTATTAAAACAAAGATCTTTGTAACATTTGATTATTGTGATGGGTTAGTGAGTGAGAGAGTTATATAGTTTAGTTAAATTAAAATAACAATAAACATTGATAATAAAATTAAACAAAAACAAATAAAAAAATTATGTAGTATTTTACCACAAAGACGAAATCAATAGCTATGGAGATCGTATTTTTACTATATAAGGTTTTCATTATATTAGCTTTTGCAGTTGACTGTCTCATTTGTAGCATGAAAATTAAAAAAAAATATACGTATTAGGAATGAGTGAAGGCCTTATTCCCAAATCAAAGGATCCGGTTATGGTATTGCAATAATTTTTCGATCAATCGGTGGCTTATGGGGTTGAGATTGGTGAAACCCGTCATAAGCAAGTGAAAATACCAAGAGAGGCAAAATTATTAGTTTTTTTTATTTTTTGGGTGTATAGAACGAGCCACTGACAACGTCTGTTCAGAATGATCAAAAAGGAGCAGAGCAGATCAGCATAGAGAGCGTTATAAGAAGATTGCATAATTGAAGATCGGCGGTACAAAAAAAAAAGGCATTCCTTTCAAAAAAAAATAGTTAAAAATGTGAGATAGTTCTTTTCTGGCTTTCATCCAGAGCTTTTTTTAATCGGGATCATTTTTTTTAAGTAAAGGTTAATTTCGTGGTTTTTTTAAACCCTTCTAAATGGATGCACTTATTGCTGAGATATAAACAAGCTCGAATCCTTACCACGACTTTTTACAGCAACAAACTAGCAATATCATTTCTGGTACGACGTGGCCTCCATTATTTACCAAGATTATATTGAGAAGATAAATGTGGGATGGTATGAGGATTAAAAATACCTCCAAACTTATCGATGTATGGATTTCGGTGTAAGGGCAGAAGGAAAGCAGGAAGTTTAAAATTTGTTTTGCTGTGGAAGAGGGATTAGATTTCGAAGAACATAACGCTAGAGTGTAAAAGCTATTGAGATCCTTTTAATGATGGGTATTTCTTACACGAATTATTAAGCAGTAAGTCTTTCTCAAATCTCTGAACTTCATACTTTAAGTCAGAATTATTCCCTTGAAGTATCGGAAATGAGAAAGAAGAGTAGAAAAAATAGGTGGTCCAGATTGGAGAATCAGATTGATGAAACTAGCTATATGTAATGGCTTGGTTATTTCTAAAAACCCATCAAATGAATTATACAGTCTACCTAATGTATGTACAGTGGATTGTGTGTGGTGTTGTTGAGGGAGGGACTGCAGAAATTTTTCTTAAAATTTCGTTCCCAGTCGCAAATCTGAGAGTGTTAGCCAAGTGTATAAACAACACCATACATCTGGTTCAATAATCTTCCACGATGGCTATCCATAATATCCTGAGGCTGTTCGTGACTTTTGGTTATACAACATGATGTGGTTAATCAAGTTTAAGCTTGTAATAATTTAGGTGTCGGTAACAAACCAACTAAAGCAAAGATTATAGGTGGGGAGAGTAAGAGGTGTCTAATTACGAAAGAATACACTTATGTTCAAAAGAGTTTTCTGGAAGAAAAAACATATTATTCATCAAGGTTCAATACAATTTAAACCTAGATTTGCTAAACTTTGTATAAATTTAAGACTAATTAAAATCCTTTGAAATGTAATAGGTATAAATTTTTCATAATTTAAAATGCTTTTTTTCAAAGGGATGCCTTTTTTTTAGTAGCGCCAGTTTTTTTATTCTTGGAATCATGGGTAAAGGCTTGGAATTTTTTTTTATAGGAGATTTAAGTAAAGTTTTTAATTTTGAGTAAAGTGTTAAAAATTCACAAGTAAAAAATTTGGTGAACCCAGGAGTAGTAAAAATGGGAAGTAAAAAAGGATGACTAATTAAAAAATTTTCCATAGCAAAAACTAACAGATTAAAGAAAATTATAAATTTAAATTTATCATTACGAATGCAGCCATTTTTCTACTTACAAAACCTAGAGCACAAATGCATTACATTTGAAATTTGAATAAAATTATTAATAGTCACGAAAAGATCTCTAGTGTCAATTAACTACTGATTATCAATAATTCTTTGGAGAAAACTTCTTTCCATCGTACAACTAAACAAGAATATTCATACATGAAGTTTTCTCACATAATTTTGTTTTGGTCGTAAGAAATCTGCTCAGACCTGCACTCCTTTAGTGAAAAGATATTTTTAATAGTTTTTAATTAATCATATCGTGGTGTAAGAAGAGGTCCTGTCATACGTAAAATTGAAATAGTTCACATCCAGTGGTTTTCTTCTGGTCCATATTGTCTTATTTTTTCAGGATTGTTGTCTAAAAATTCCTCGATTATCGAATGCACCCATTTAGTTTGTCGAAAGGATTGAGCTTTATTTTCACAGGAAGTAGATTCCTTTTCGATGATAAATTCATCATCTGATATAAATATAAATCTGAAAAAGGGTTATGTCCCTCATATTTTTTTTAATGCTAGAAACTCACTTACATGTTCTAACTTCAGGAAAATACTTGCATTTTGTTACAAAAACATCAATTTCTTGAGAATTAGTTGAAAAAAATTGTTTTTTTTGTCAACAAGTTCATATCATTTTGAAATATAGAACTAAAGTACTATTCAAAAGAATCATCACTTTCCTTTTTTTCAACACAAATGGATCTTGGTGTGAAGTCTGGTATAAATGAGTTATTAATATGTACGTTTCAACAAGAGTCAAATTCTTTACCTTCGTAATTGTGCTCTTTTTCTAAGAAGTAATATTCTGGTTAAGTGCTTCAGTACTAGAGACTTCATAAAAGTAATTAGCTTTGTATATTTATATCACACATAACTTCTCTTTCAAAGAAAGTTCAAACCCACTGTTGTAAAGAATATTTTTTACTGAAATCACATTCACTTGAGCGGATATTTTATTAACAACAAAATTTTTCATAAATACGAGAATCCCTGAGAGTCTTGTTTTTATCTTTAATTTATCATTAATATTTTGAAATATGATTAAAAATAGTTTTCTTCTAGACTTTAAATTTCTTTTGTCAATAATACTACATCGTCATTCTCGCTAGAATTCTTGCCTTCTTTTTACTTTACTATGCTAGAAGGTTGAATTGAAATTTAGAATCTGAAACTGAGTTGGTAAAATCTCTAAAATCTATAGATTCACTATCAAATATGTCTGAATTTTCTGATAGTTAAAAAAATCATACATCCATCCATTGTCTCATAAGATACGTGTTCTTGTCCTTAATAATTTCCCTTCATCCTCATTAAAGTGCCTATGCCTTGCTATTATAAGAAAAAAAATCTTGTACGCATTTTAATGAGGATTATCAAAAAACTTTTTAAGAAAAAAAATTCAAAAGTATTAATTAAATCAAAATTTTAATTAAGAAAAGGAGTTTGAACTAAAACCATAAAAAACATTTATCTTAAACATAAGATTATTATGTAAATATTTCTGGATTAGTCCTCTTGAAAGTGTCAATCACATCATTTGTAAAGCTTGATTTAATTAAGATTAAATTTAAAGACGTATTTGAAGCTTCTAATCTAAAATAACTTCAAAAAGATATCGTATCGAATTTTTCGGCTTTTGTAAACTAAAACATCATAAAACTAGGCGTATTTAATTAATCGTTACTTTAAGATTTCTCTATTATTTTTTAAACAATTGTAAGAAATCTACATTTTTTATTTTATTATTAATACCCTTTAACAACTAGCATTTCATAACAAAAATTAATGTGGTTTTTGGATCAATAAAGTACAAAAAGACTATAAAGGGGAATAAATAAGAAATTTATAAAAACAAATTAAAACGCTATATGTTGCAAATTGGTAGTCAATGTAGATATTTATATCGTAAATTTTGATTATCTAAATCGGTTATAACATTGTGGTAGTAAAAACCCTCATAAAATATGATATTTAGTTCTACTAAAAATTTATCTTATAAATTTTTTTACTTCATGAACCCCCTCATGAAGAAATTATCAAAATCAAACTTTTATTTCTATTTTAGAGTTGTACCTTTTTCAAGAGTACGACAGATGATTATACATTAAACTCACTATAAGGAAGTACATACGTAGATCTGATTGAAAGAAGTGTGAGGAGACTGCATATACCTATAAAAACCGGTGATGTTGATTTGGGAATTGATATTGAGATATTTGTAATGACGATTTCGTTTGACATTAATTCTTGTTGGACGGTGGAGAGCATGATCGGCAAGGAAATAAGTGGTCAGGAACCAGTGTTAAATTTCTGTTTTAGAGATCTCATTTCAAGATCCAATTTTCAAAAGTTGAATTTTCTGCTAAGCTTTGAGCGAAAACAAGAAGCTGATATATAATGAGCTTACCCACTGTGAAAAGGTAAAAACGCAATGTTGATTGCGACGGAAAGAATCGACAGATCAATTTTAGATATAGTGAAGCGTATTTTAAAAACAGAAAAGCGGTTCTGATTTAGATATTCTGTAGTTGTACAAGGTTCCAGAGAAGATATGAAAGAAGATTAGATGAGATGTTACTAGGGGTTGGGCAGAAAAACACGAAATTATTTGTTAATGCTAAGATTACAAGGCTCTTATAGATGATAAGGAGTTAAAGGCTATTGAGGTGAAGCTGGAACTTACTTACAACTCAAAAAATATTTGGGGAAAAAAAATTTTTTCTTGTTCTTAGAAAGTTTTTGGAAAAAAATGGACAAATGGTTGTTGTAGCAGACATAAGCAAGTTGGGCATTTCGATAAAGAATGTAAATTGGGGAACAGCCGAAGAGCAAAAACAATGGTAAATATTTGCAAAACAATGAGTTTCGATTAAAACAAGGCTAACTCCTGCTAAATCTCATAAAAAATCGGTGTGTGTTTTGTGAAATCAAAATTAATCTTATAGTATTACAGAATGTAATAATGATGTTGACGGTTATATTTTTAAATTTCTTTTGAATAAGGAATATTCGGAGGAAGCTATTCTGGATACCGGAAAGAAGATTAAACTTTATATCTGAATCATAGTAAGAAGATATTGAGTTGGTGACTGTCAAAGAAAATAACCAAACTAATACAGTAATTTTTGATTAAGGGAGATATTTAACAGTTTCCTAAATATGTAGAGTAGGAAATTAGCATCAAAAACACTTTGTTTAACTACAACAGTTTATATGTATACTTGAGAAAACATTCCAACAGGGATTATATTAGGGTAACGATTTCATCGCAAGAAATAATATAGTTATAGATTTTAATAACGAATATGTTTCCTGGAATAATTAGAGTTTTCTTTGGCCCAAAAAGATTTGAAAGAAGTAGAATTAAATAAAATAGAGGGCAAAGAAATAGATTTTGATTATTTGTCAAGATGTAAATATTCAAATTATTAACGAAGATGCATGCACGAGAAGAATTTATAAGGGAACTTGATAGGTTCGTTAAGGAAAAAAGAATATATTACTATAATAAGGATAATTTAAAGAAATTTTGGGAATATGATAAGAGAGGAAAGAGTGATAATAGTGATGAAAAAGGTGATAGAATTTACAAAATTTATTCATGAATATGCGGCATCCTGGTAACACCGTACATCTATAATGTTAAAGGATTATATTACAGGACTGAAGTAAAAGAAAACAATTAAAGAAAGTGATAAGTAATTGCACGAAATGATATATTAAATAAAAAACTGACAAAACCTAGTAAAAGCTGTGGTATTGAGGCTAAATTACCCATTTGCTTTGATAAAGTAAGTTGGATATATTTGGTCCATTTAGGCTAGATTATGTCAAACAGAATAATACGAATAAAGAAAAAGGTTACTTAAAGACAATTACAGATATGTTTCGGATCTACAGAAGTATGATCTGTTAACAGATACTAAGGATAAAACTGTAATAAATTGTGTTAGAAAATGGAATAAAAAAAATACAAAGTCCAAGAAGAAAAATAATAACAGATACGGAGCAACAGTTCGTAAGTCGAAAATTCAAAGAATTTTGCTTTTAAAAGAAGGTTAAGATTGGTGCATCACCATATCATCCGAAAGTAATGGTATTTCAGAAAGGATAAATTCATGATGCCGAAGTTTGAGAATATATAAGAAGAAGAACCGATGAGATCCTAGAATGTAACCGTTAGGCTTAATATAAACTACAAAAGATTATAGGATTGTTCACATTTTGAAGCTGTAAATAAATACAGCTTCTTTGATTATTTAAAGCAATGCGTGAGCTAAAAGATAATAAGAAAATAGCTGAAAAAATTGAAAAGAAAAGTGACCCGATGTTAAAAAAGTATTTGATTGATGATAGAGTTTATGTAAAGAGATACAAACAGCTACAAAGTTAGAGACGATCAGTTGAGGGACCCTATGGTGGTACTGAAAACTGGAAAAAGATTATGGGTAAAGGTTAATAATGAAGATGCTTGGATAATTGTGAAAAACACCTAAAATTGAGGGGCGGGTTAGGACGCGTGGTAGTAACCACATAAACATAATGATATTATTTGTTACTAAAAATTTATTCTTATAAATTTTTTTACTTCAGACCCCTCATGAAGAAATATCAGAATAAAACTTTTATTTCTATTTTAGAGTTGTACTTTTCAAGGGATGTACGCACACACATATAAAAGTATGTTATAGATAAAATTATCCGTTAAATTTGATACTGAAAAACATGTAAGAGTCTGAGATGCTAATCTATAAAAAACTGAATTACCCTTTACAAGAAAAATTAAGGGTTTTAAACTAAAAAAAAAAAGAGTTTTTTTAAAAAAAAACTTTTTTTGTTTACTTGTTAAAGAAAGATCAGCTTTGGCTTTGACATGCCTTAAATCCACATTACAGAAGGAGCCTCAAACAAGTATTCTGAATCTAGAAAAGCCTTTGTTTCAGTCTGACCTCTTCTAAAATCGAGGGCGACCGTATTAAATGTTGTTTTTAAAATTTGGACTATATGTAAGACTAATAAGGTTTATATGCCAACAAATCGACACAAAGTTTAATAAAGATAGTAACAAGTCATACCAAGATCACTAAGAAAGAAATTTTGAATTTAGACTATTTTTTTGGATGAATCTAAAATTTGGAAAATATGTATTTTTAGCAAGCGTCAAAAATAATACTACTTTAAGATTTTATGTTCTCAATTGTGTGTATGCTTATTATGATTGGCTTATCCTGATTATAATGTCAGATTCTTAATAGTTAATTCTTGCATAGGGGTAAGAGAAATATAGGTTATTAACATAAGAATAGTTACGACACCTCTCCCTCTAAATTGAAGTTCTAATTAACTCTAGATTATTAAGCCTGTATTTCCTTCTGCCTTTTTTACTAAATATGCGTCCGGTAGAATTATATCTTCAATAATGAATCCTCCTTCCCAATTACGCCCAAATTTCCAACAGGATTTCTTTATAGATAAGAACATTGTCACCTTTATGCAAGGGTTTTTAACTATGCTAGTTTTCCTTTAATTATAGCTTTCTTATAGGTTGAAGTT